>JANHFX010025605.1:0-17473 GCA_027560015.1 Chloroceryle amazona
GACCCGGTGGGCTGCGGAGTCCCGCACACTGCTCCCGCAGCGGAGGCCGGCGGGGCCGTTGCCCCTGCCCGTCCCGGCGGGGCCGGCAGTGCCGCCGAACGCGGGCACGGCTTCGGCTCCTTTGGGGTGTCTTCTTTTAACGGGTTCTGCTCTGGGTGGCTTTTTTCTTGGTGTATTAGAAGAGAAGCGCTCTTCAAAGGCGTTCGGCTATCGTTAAATGTCTAACGAGGGTAGAACTCTTTAGCGTGGAAACCATATGTCTTTAATTTGCAGGTACTGTCGGGCTATGAAGGCTTTAATGGGACTAGAACTGCAATAAAGCAGTGGATGAGGCACGAAATTAAATCTCGGCATCTGGAAGCTGTAAGCAGCGTGTCAATAGATTAAGCATATTGCAGGTAGTGGCTTTTCAAAGTACCTGGACGTTCCAGTGCTGTAGAGCAGTAAAATGTTTGCCAAACTGAAGAAGAAGATAGCTGAGGAGGCAGCGATTGCTCCCCGGCCCGGAGGAGCCGCCAGGATCCCCAGGTCTGTCAGTAAGGAGTCGATTACATCCCTGGGAGCAGACTCGGGAGATGACTTTGTAAGTTACGTCTGCCTTTGAACTGTGATTACTCTTAGAGTGTTTCTGTTTTGGCTTTACAGAGGAGCATCTTAAGCCCACTCTATGAGTTGAGTGTTGTGGCATCTTCCTAAGTGTACGTCTCAATGGGTCAGTGAATCATTAGCTTGAGTAAACTTAAACACTGAAGAGAAGGTGTCTGGATGTTAACTGTAGTAGTTACTAGGAGGCTTATATTCTCGGGTAGCTATGAATTACAAAGCGAACTTGATACAGAACGGGGTTAAAGAGACATGAAAGACTGACTTAGGCTGTAGTAACGTGTAAAATGCCCCTTGTAAAGTTAACTCCAGAAGCAGTAGGACAGGAGGTAGACCTGGGTTAGCTCTCACCTCACTATGGTCCTGTCTTCACCCCCTGGCTTCGGGCCCCTCTTCCCACTTGAGCGTGTTGTTCACATCACTGCCAGCAGCGTGTGTGCGGTTTCACTGCACTCAAAACTCTTGTAGCTACTTCAGTGTCTCGTTTAAACTCCTTGGTCATGAAGCGTTGTTTAAGCAAGTGGTGTAATTCCAGCAGCATATGGGTTAAATGAAACCCTGTCGTGCTCTGGCGCCTCTGTCTATGGTATTTCTGAAAACCGGATTAGGACAGGGTGTCACACCACGGCTGGAGCCGGCAGCACCCGCTGTATTGCAGCAAGTCCCCTCATTGTTCCCTTTCGCTGCCTGCAAAATGGGGAAGCTATTTATCTGGTTCAGTTTTAACTTATTTTTTCTGAAACTCAGCAGAAATCCCAGTTCTGTTAAGCAGAAAGCTGGAGCTCCTCGTGTTTCAATGCACTTTGCAATGGCAATATGTTTTTTGGCACTTAAATGTTCTTGTGTAGAAATTTCATTGACCATCTTGAGAGCTTAGAGAACAGAAAACAACGATAGCTGAAGTCTTGAGTGGTTTTCAGGAAACCTCTAAGAATTAGTTGGTTTAGCTGCTCTTAATACTGACTTTTATGGAGCAAAAGACTCCACAGAGCATCACAAGTTGGATTTGCAGTGGGTTTTGCGTGGAGTGAGCGTTGCATGGCAGGGCAAGGCGCTGGCGCTCATGCAAGCTCACTCACCTGAAGGGAGTTGCTGTTTCACTTTGAATTACTTTGTGTTTCAGAAGATTTTTGCTTTGGCCCATCTGTCCTGCAGAGCCTGGCTTTGTCCCCCCCTTATTTTTTTTATTTTGCCAGTTCCTCAGCAGTCAGTTTGAACGACGAGTTTTCAGCCAGAGCCTTTTTGGAAAGCTCTGTATTTGATGAGCAGCCCAGGGTTGCAGAGCTGGCTGTTTATGCTCTTACTGTTTTTTCTTCTTCAGCATTTTTCACACTTTCTGCTGTGCCAGTGCAGCTTTCCCCTTGAAGTCAAAAACAGAAGCGTTGTTCCTGGGCGGGACAGTGTGCAGTACGGTAGCGTGTGGTGGCGGGGCCGCTTGTTCGAAGTTTTGTGAGTTACACAAGTGTTGTTTTCCTACCAAGGCTTCTGATGGAAGCAGCTCTAGAGAGGATCTGTCATCCCAGTTGTTCAGAAGAAATGAACAAATACGAAAGCTGGAGGTCAAGCTGTCTGGTATGTGTCTTCATACATGTAGCACCCTATTACTGCAGGAAATACTTTCCTCTAAGTGTTTATTAAAAATACATGGGGTTAGGGGTTTTCTGAAAATTGATTTGTAACAGGCCTGCCTCCTGTCATCTCGTAGCAGCCGGTCTAACTGATCTTTTGTAGGATGATTGACTCTCTCCACCGATCTCACGACGTGCTATATGGCTCTTTCAAAGAGCTGGGGTAGGTCTCTGTCCCCACGCTTCAAACAGCAGATTGCCCCACTTTTATTTTCCTTACTCTGTGCACATAAAAGTTTGTTTCTCTTGGGGGTCTGAGCTTTCTGAGGTTGACAGTGACACAGCACCATCCTTAAAGCAGTGAACTTTGAAATGAAGAAGCAGCAATGGGTTCAACATAAGTTTTGAGGCTTTTTTTTTTTTCCCTCTTTTGAAGATAACACCTTGTTGTGCTAAGCTGGAGTCAGAGCTCTGCTCTGACGCTGCTCACTGGCCCCAGATTGGAGACTAGGGCAAGCAGCATCCTGCTGCTGCTTCCCAAAGCTCATGGAAAGCCTTGGACAGTAAGGAAAGGTTATAGCCAGCTCCAGATTATTTATTTGATCCTGGAGACCTATCAGACTCCTGTCCAGTTAAAACATAGGATTCAAAAATGACTTCACATGGCAATTTGAAAGGGCAGAGTGTTCACCTGTTTTCCCAAGGTAAACTTAAGTGCTGGTTGTGGCTTAGTATGAGAGGGGGAAGCTCTTAAGTGTCGAGAAACTCGTGCAAGCGGCCCGGTCAGCGAGTAAATCCTCCTTTCTGTTGCACATAACTTCTCCAAGGTGTGTGTTTGTTTTGCTTTGTTTTGTTTTCTCCTGCCTGCCTGCCTGGTCTGTTCTGCTCAGTAGGCACCGTAGTGGTGAGGGATTGTTAGCCAAGGGCTCAGCCTCAGAGGCACCGTGTGACCGCAGCACGGAACAGGAGAGACCTTTCCCAGACAGAGTTAAACAGATCACAGTTCTTGGATGAAGTAAAACGTGGGGATAGTTCTTAGTTCTCCGGTACTGCCCTGTTCCGTGTAACTGGCCTGCCTAGGATAAGTCCTCCTGTTTGTACCAGCTGTTTTACCCCATGGACAGTGCAGAGCTATTTGCTTCTGTTCATTGTTATAGTTATAGCCACCCAAGTTTTCCTCAGCAGGAATGATTTTCTGATCAAGAAAATCATCGTCATTTTCCACTCATCCTTTTTCCTTTTTTTTTCTTTTTTTTTTTTTTTTTTCCCCCTGAAAATTTCCCTCCCCAATGTCTGTTCATTCCTGGTCTGTGCTTCTCCCTCCTCACACAAGATTATGCTGATCAGATCCGAAACTTGCAGAAGATAAAAGAGAAGCTTGAGAATGCATTAGAAAAGCATCAGGATTGTACGTACTTTTCTTTTTCCTTTTTTTTTCTTTTTTTAAGTTGAAAACTGTTATAGTTGGAAGGAAACAGGTTTGATGTACAGATGTTCTAACCATTTCCTTTCAAACTGTGCACCTCTAGGTTGTGAACACAAGCTCTCGCTTAATTTACAGTGTAAAAAGCAGCAGTAGTGTGTTGGGTGTTGAACAGAATAGTTGTTACACTCCTCCTGCCAAATGTGGAGCTAATGTGGGAGAGAGATTTTTGAAACCTCCAGGTTTGTTATAGGCCAGGGGGGAGCAGCATTTCTGTCTTCTGTTATTTCTGGCGTTTGTCCAACGCGCGAGCGGTGTGAGGTAAGAAGCGGCACAGCGCTGGTGCTAGGGAGTCGGGATGGGGGTAATGACTTGCAGAAGCAGCTCTTTAAAGTTATTTATAACTCAGAGAAAATTGAGAAGTGGTTTTAAAGATGAGTTTTTAATACAGCTGGTGATTCTCTGTTGATAGCCTCCATGAGGAAGTTTCAGGAGCAGAATGAAGCTCACCAGGCCAGTCGAGCCAAGATGGCTGAAGGAATGGCCTTGGCCTTGGAAAAAAAGGACCAGGTAACAGAGCTCGAACAACTCTCCCTTGACTGTCTGTGCAGCTCCGAGTGCGTGACCTGGATGTTTTAAGCAGGTGTCACCATGAGTTAAAGGAGGTGTGTGGTGTTGAGTGTGCTTAGTGTGCCGGGGCTGGGGGAAGGAGCAGGTCCTGCGGTCGATGACCTGTCATCACTTGGACTGTTCTTACTGTTTTCAAAAGAGCCCACAACACTTTACGATGGCAGGTTGTGCTTCTGCTTGTGTTTGTTCACATTCCCTTGCAGCAGACCTGTTGTCACTTTTTCTTTATTTTGATTTTTTTTTCCTTCTTTCTTGTTCAGGAGTGGATGGAAAAGCTGTGTCAAGTTGAAAAGGTAATTAACCTTTGGATTTTGGGGGATCATTTTTTCCACGTGTCAGTGCCTGCCCACTTCCTACAGCTCAACACTGTTCAGCCCTTTATATTGTTTGATCTTTGTTCAGTGGGAGAGGCCAGACATTTGCTTTCATTACCAGCCCCAAAGCTCTTGGAAATATTTCTGGAATTGTGTTTCAGTGGAGAAGTAAATAATGATGGGTTGCAATGAGAAAGATCTACTCCTGTAAGGTGGGACAGTAGTTTCTGTTATTACAGAGGAGGCAGCTGGGATGCAGGAGGAGGTAGTGACTTCACCTTGCACTAGGTTGTCTGTTTCATAAAATAAATTAAACCGTTTGGTAGGGATTTTTCTAATACAGGATTTCAGGCTTTCCAGCTGCTTAGTCTATTTTAAAGTCTCTCTGAATACCAGGACATTAAGCGTGTACCTATTTGTTGTCCATTTTTAAGGGTTCAGTTAGGTGATGATCGGCTGCGTTGTAATGAGTATGGATTTTCTTCACATCTCCTCCTGCGGCCCAGGGAGTTTCTGGTTCTGCATGTAGCACCATCAGAGACCCTCATGGCTGCAGGACAAGATGCCTTTCCTAGAGAGTTTAAATAAAGTCCCATGGACTTGAAATGAGCATACAGATGTTCTTGGATTAATTTTTACTTTTGTTGGTTTATCAGGAAAAAAATACGCTTGAAACACAGCTACGAGAAATGAGGGAGCAGAGTTTGAACCTCTTTCAGAAAAGAGATGAACTGGATGAACTGGAGGGCTTTCAGCAGCAGGAAATTGCCAAAGTTAAGCACATGGTAAGGTTATTTAAAACTTTTGGTTTTCCTTTCAGAATATTTCCATATGAATACCAAGTTAGTGGTAGCTCTGCATTAAGGTTTTCAGCCTTTATGCTTGTCTAGAGTTGTGGGCAGTGTCAGACCCCTTCCAGCAGGTACTCGCCTACAGTATCACTTGGTTTATTTCAACTGTGACTTTTCAGGGAGTTGTTTTTTATCTCATTGACCTCAGGTCAAAACAATAGAAAAGACAAGGTTCTATGAGAAGGCTTAGTCAGCGTTACTGGGTCATCTCTACTGTCAAAGATAACGTTCTAATATTCAGCTTTTGAAAAAGGAAGAATCTCTGAGCAAAGCAGAGCAGGAACTAGAGGTGTGTGCTCGAGAGCTAACCTGCACTAAGGAGCTGCTTCAGGATGCAAGCAACGAGTCAGCAGGCCTCAGGAAGGATCTGCAGGAGTTGCAGCAGCAGTTCTTGGAGCTAGAGGCGCAGAGGTATGGACGCGGTGTTCGGGAGGAGCAGCGGGTCCTTTCCCCTGTACTTTACTGCGTGCTCAGTTCTGTCCTTTTGGGAAGCTTTAGGTGTGTAGTGAGTTGAATGAAGAATTGTTTCTGGGGTGCCCATGTGGAGGTAAATGCCAAATTTGTATCTCTTTTCAAGCCAATTACAGTAGTAGTTGTTCAGGGGTTTGTAAGCTTGTTATGATTTTAATTTTTTTTTCCATATTTTGAATGCTTAACTGACACTGATTTTAAGAAAATGTGTAATCAAGCAGTGGCTGATTTTAGTACAAGGAAATCTTGTTGTTGCTTAGTCCATTTTCATAAGCAGCAGAATTACCTGCTAAAGATAATTTTTCTGGAACGGTATGTCACCTCTTTTTATTCTCTTTCTGTGAAGAGATGAACTAATGACAACTGAGACAAATGCAGAAAATAAGATCACTGCTCTGGAGTTAAGAGAACAGGAGCTACAAACTGTCATTCAGCAGCTTTCTGTAGACTTGCAAAATGTAAGTTTGAGCTAAGTGAGATTTGATTCAAAGAGCTCCTTGTCTGCAGAAGTTAGAATAGATATCGGTTACGTGGTTTGGGAAATCTAAGTTTCAAAACAAGTAATTTCTCAAATTTTTTAGGCTCGAGTTGCTGGTTCTGGATGTGAGAAGAGACTGGAAATGTTACAGGTGGAGCATGAATCTCTGAAGGTGGAATATGAGCGACATAAAGAAAAGGTTAAGTGTTTTCAGATGCATCTGCTGTTGTCTGGTGTAAACATGCACATTTGTGTAATGCACTGTGAATTTGAAAGTCGGTGTCTAGAAAGTGTTTTAGGGTCATACTGTCTTTTTAAATAGCACTTTTCTCTTTCTAATGGCACTTCTAAGAGTCAAACCACAATGGATTAGCTGAAAGCTTCACTACAAAAAAAGATTCTGTGATTTCTTGTTCTCACAGATGACTTTTGAATTTGCTGAGAGAAGTAAACTTACTGAACAGCTGCAGGAAAAAGTGTCTTCCTTGGAAAAAAAGCTAGAAAGAAATCTTTCAGGGGATGAACATGTGCAGGAGCTACTCAAAGAGGTAATTATACATTTATAGACCTCTTCAAAGTGCAATCTTAGATATTTTTTTAGGACGTACGTTGCTCTTCTCACATGAAAAGAATATACGATGGTGTAGTGCAGGCAGATTTGTCCCTCCAGTGCCTATCAGCACACTGGCAGTGCTGGACAGAATTGTATGGGTGATGACCTTCAGCTTGGTGATCGTTGGTGTTTCTGTGTTGCCTGTTTAGGAACCACATCTGACAGCTGGGAAGCCAAAGAGCAGCTTTTTACCATCCCCACGGGAGGCAGAACAACTCGAGGGTTTTATGGGTTAGCCCTTAACAAGAACAGCAAAGGCTTTTCCTTGTTCTTCATCTTGTATCACCACGGCTTGCAAAGCATCGGGACAGGGAGGGGAACTGGTTTTGCACATAGGTGTACAAACACAATGTTGTGTTTTGAAATCTTGAGCCTCAGAAGTGTTAAAAAACATCTGAAAACAGAAAGCACTTAGCTTTGGTTAGTGCCCTGTCTGTCATTGCTTCTCTGTCTCTTTCTCAAGCACCGATGCTCCTGTTCAGAATCGGCTTGGAGCAATGGTTCCCAGCTGGGGAGAGCAGGGAGTTGTGCTCTTCCTTGGTCAGGCTTGCCTAGAAGACACATCAATTTGATGTTGCTATGATTAAAAACTTGGCTTAGTAAACTTGAGTCAGTTTAAAGTTCACATGGGGTAGTAAAACATTTTGGAAAGTACCTACCATAACTACCACATGTTCTACCTTCTTTCCTCGTGTATTTGCTGTGATGCAGGAGAAGTTAAGCTTTCAAAATAGATTATTTTTTTTTTATTTAATCCCTTAAATTTGGCCCAGATTAGAAAACTGACATGGCTGCTGATTAGAGTTTACATCTGGATCATGACAGGATGCCAGTGATTTCCCATTCTTAATATTAATGATGTCATCCCCAGGGAAGCATGATCTATGGAAGTCCTGTGCAGTAGCATCAAACTTGCTGTTTCCAAGAGCAAAGCTGTATCGCACCTCAGCATAACTGTTTCATTTTAGTTTGACCTTATTAATGAAATAAAAAGAAAAATCTTAATTAAAGCACCCACCTTCTTTCTTCACCCCTCCTTCCTCTTCTTCTTCATCTCAACGTAATCATCAGAAAGCGACTCTTGAGCAGAAACTGGACGAAACCAGGCAGCAGGTAGTAACAGACCGAACACATTACACTGAGACTGTGAACCAGTTGGAAACACAGGTAAGTTAGTTGTTATTTCATGACAAATTCCTGCTGTTTCCAGCCTCTTTATGCCCTGTACCTCCTCCCTTCACTGCTCTTGTGCTCTCAGCTAAAGCTGAGGCTGCATGTCACATTCTTGAAAGGACTATTGATCAATATCTTTGGTCACCTCCCCACCTCCAGTGCTGGAGAAGAGTCTAGAGGTTATGAAGTTAGAGATTTCATGTGTCTCTTTATCTTAAGAAACAAAGAGCTGAAGGGGAAGCATTGCTGGGTTTGGTGGTGAAGAGTTTGTAAAAGCAGCATGTAACAAGTAGGCAGTCTCTCTGAACTGTGTAGTTTTGTTGTTTAATGTTCACCTTCCCCTACTGGGTCATCCCACATTCTGTATATTTGTGTTTTGTTTTGTTTTTAATAACATAGATGCCGATGGATAAGGAATTTAATGTATGGTTATATTTTAGAATAAACAACTGGAGCAAAAACTACAGATTGCAACAGAGGCATTGAAAAAGAGCAAAGAAGCAGCTGCTGAGCAGGACCTCAAGATCCAGAAATTGGTGAGTATCGTGCATGATGTTTCACTGACCAGCAGCAGATCAGTCTTCGGCATCTCCACAGACACTCACTTCCATGTGTTGTTCTGTTACTCGTGTGTTTTCTTGCTGTTTGCCTCCTAAACTCGTGTCTGTGTGTATGTGATGCTGCTGCCAAAGGAACAGTGTTGCTTCAGTTTGAGTGCATGCCTGATGGAATGGTATCCAGTTCTTGTCAGAGCTTCAAAATACCATTTTATTAAGGTAGTGTTCTTTATTTCTCTTAAGCAAACTGATCTAGAAGATGAAAGTAGTAAACTACAGCAACAGCTTTTAAGTGAGAAACATCAGTACGATCAGAAAGTTACAGGACTGGAGTCTCAAATTGCTGCTCTTCAAACAGCTTGGGAATTTGATAAAACAGCTGCCCAGCACAGGATTGTAAGTACAGAAACTGTTCAGTGGGCCATGGGAGTCTTCACAAAATGATTGTAGACCTTGCATGTTGTCTGAGTGTTCTTATCCAGTGCTCCTAGCATTATAAGAGATCGTCGCATACTTTGAGAAACTAAATATGAGCAAAGCATTTGATGTGTTTGTTTAAACAAAGCATTAAAATAATTGTGTTTAGTATTTAAACTGTGTTTATTTTACAGAGCCAGCTGGAAAAGGAAAATGAAAATCTCAGTGGGAGTAGAGAAGAGTACGAGAGCTCTTTAAAAAACCAAGAGTCTGAATTGAACAAGCTAAAGGTAAGGCCTTAATTGGTGAGTGATGGTTAAATACAGAGCTGAGTCTGAGAAACAGCTGACAGCAAAGTGTGTTACACCCTCAGTACTTAGTCACATTCAGGCTCCGTGTACTTAGAGCTGTAAATCATCTCTGGTACTCGGTAGAAATGCATTTAAGGAGCATTACAAATGGCTGATCCTTTTCCGAAACAGAATGCTTGTGTCTGCCTAAATCAGGCAGAAATAATACATTAATACATTCCAGCATTGTCAGGCATGAAGAGCTTTTAAACCCTGTTAGCAGTGATGAATACAGAACAGTTCAACATCAGATTCCACTCAGCATTCAAAACAAAAGTTAAAATCATAAATTGGCCAGGCATTTACAGTCTTTTGACTGTAATTTTAAATTGTTGAAAGTTTTTTTTTTTTTCTGTAGCTACTTTTGGATGCACAAGTGGAATAAGGACCAGTTATAGGAAGGAGCTACTTTGTAATAGAGAGTTTTATCTAAAAGGTGCTTTAAGTGTTGGATATCTTTGGCCTTTTACATCAGTTCTGGGCTACTCTTGGATGTGCAGATAGCATCAGTGCAGTAAAACAAACCAGTAACTCATTTGGAGGTGTAAATTGTGGTGTCAGAACACCCACAAATTCTCGTGCTACTGGATTTGGGTTTAAAGATGAGACTGACTTGATTTTAGTTGTCTCCGGTAACTTCTGAATTACTTTTGGTTTGCAGAATGAATTGAGCAGCAGAGAGACTGCGAGCGTTGAAATTGCCACAGCATTGGAAGAAACACAAAAACAGAGAGAGGAATTACAGCAGCAGGTTGGTTAATGCCAACAAGATAAAATATATTTGGGGGGGTCCCCACCTTACACAGGACAGACTAGATTTGAACTTAATTGTCCTAACAGTCAGGACCATCAGCCAGAATCACATCTTCCGCAGGCAAGGCAGTGGTGGTGCCTTAGTAAACTTGAAACTTAAGGGTGTCTGTACAAATACATGCACAAGAGCCTAATGAACTCAGGTGATTTCCTCCATGGCAGGAATGTAAAATGCTGCTGACATTTGACAGGACATTTGTCTTTTTTTGCTCTTCTTTTATTGAAAATAGTCATGGTGGATAATGTGAGCTTCTGCTTAAGCTGGGAACTGCCCACTGAGCAAGTTTGACTGAATTGAGTCTGATCTTTTGACTTCTTTATTCTTCTGGGACTGCTGTAGATCTGCTGTATATAAAAGGGGAGTGAGGGATGTCTGGTCTCGCTCAGTGGCTGTTTTGCAGATGCCATCTGCTGGTGATGAGTCAGTCTGTCCTCGTGGCACAGAGCTCAGTGCGTTTTAGCTCTTACAGCACGTTGGCTTCAGTGCTTTTTCAATGAGCTCAGCATTGTAGAGGTTATGCCTTCTGTGGGTCTCTGGATAGATCACAGACATCATGTTGTATTATCTGTAACACTGATGCTGCAAAAAAAAAACACTTTTTCAAGGTTTTGTGTTGCCTAGCGCAGCGCTCGGGCAGCCCCGACAGTTGTAGATACCAGCCACTGCCTTGTCACTGATGCAAGAATCCTTCTCCAGTCCTTCCCACAAAACAAACCAGAAAATTCTAAATCTCCAAGGTATATTTAAATCTTTCAATGCCATCTCCTAGTTTTGTGTTTTTAATGACTTCTGTTTGTTTGTTTGCCTGCTTTGAAGGTTTCACATCTGGCTTTCTTAATAAAGGAAAAAGACCAGCTGATAGATGAAAAATGTGGTATGCTTCTAAAACAGAAAGAAGAACTAAGCCAACTCAGTCAAGGTTAGAGCAAAAGAGCCTCCTGCATCGCAGACAGCTTTATCCAAGTACAGTCTCTGGTTCTGGGCTTGCCTGGTAGATTGTAATAATTCTACATTTCTCTTTCATATTTAATCTGTTGCAGTTTTCCAAATCTTGTATCCTTCAGTAACAACTGGACAGTATCTCCACTGTATCCTTAAAAACACCGTCACTTTTAAATCAGACTTATGTTTATACACCACGGGATAAGAAATCTTGCTGTAGTTTGTGATTGTTTTCCACAAAACAAACAATGCAGATCGAAGCCTGCTACTTCATTGCACCACTTGAAAAACTGTGCTTGCTTGAAAGATGATTTACATTCTTCATGAGCAGCTGCAGGCTGATATTCCACAGCCATGCTAAAAAATGGAGGGCAGTCATCTTCGTTCGTTCCTCACCCCACCGTGTTTCTCTTGTGTGTTGCTGTTATTTAGAAAGGGAACAAACCTGTCCCCTCTGGTTGTGCTGTTCCATGGGCTATAAGCCTCTGTCAGTAGCCACTTGTGCTCAAAGCTCAGCCCCAAGTGTTGCTGTCCAGTCACAGCACAAGTCAAGCAGACTTTTTTGGGTGGGGGTGCTTCTAGAGCAGGTCTAATGACCTTGTTAAGCATTAAGATCACCCTGACTTTCAGGCAGGCTGCTCCTTTGCAAAAACACGCGTGAGCTTGGGTGGATGCAATTCCATCCTCTTTCTGCCTTTACGACAGGGCAAGGCAAAGGCAAGACAAAAAGATGGGGATTAACCATGACTGTAACTTGCTGCATTTGAAAAAAATAATTGGGAACTCCTGTTTCATTCAGGAGACTGATACTAAGCAGGTCTCTCCTTTCCCAGATCATGAAGCTGTCTTGCTGCAGATGCATCAGTTGCAGTCTGACATAGAAGCGAGTAACAGCCGGGCAGTGGAGAGAGAGGAAATGGCAAGAAAGGAAATCGCTGAACTGAAGCAGCAGATACAGGAGTTCCTGCTGGCCAGGGAACAGGAGAAAACTGTGAGTGCAGTTGCAGGTCTGATCTGTTCAGACTTCTCAGGATGCCCCCCGGTTCTGTCGCGCCTGGTGATACCTGTGTGGAGCTGTTCACTCTGACAGCTTGCGCGTGGTCTGAAACACCAGCACTGGAGACCACCCTTATTTGTTCCCTGTCGTCTTAAAGAAAGTTGTGTACTGACAGATCTGTGACTGGTTTGTGAAATAAACCCCCTTATTTATTTAACTCAAAATATCTTGAGAGAACTGTTGTGAAACTAGTGAGACAGAGACCCAGAAGTAATAAGCAGGCCAGTGAGAGATGTAGCCAACTAGATTGCCACCAGTGCTCTCTGCTTTAAAAAAGCAACCACCACACAAAACCAGCCACCAAAGCGGAGCTCGGCTTTCTCCCTGAGGAGTGTTCACGGGCTGCCAGTGTCACGAGAGCTCTCCAATTCATTCTTGTCATTTTTATAGGTTTCAGAGCTAGAGGAATCTACGACGGCACTGAACGACCAGCAGTTCCATTCTCCAGAAAACAGTGTGGTGGAACAGAACGGAGAGGTAGCAGCTGCAGATGTCCTTCAGCTTCAGAAGGATAACCGAGAGCTGGAACAGCAAATTGCTGAGAAGAACAAGGTGAAGTGAAAGAGCTGTTAGCCTGTCCCCTTTTAATTAGGAAGCCAAACAATTGGTGCTGCCCATGCTGCAGTCTTAGAAGGACAGGCTGACCAAAATGGCAGATCCACTTTGAATCCAGTACCCTGTGAGTACTGGTTTTCTTTTTTTTTCTTCCTCTGAACTGTATGAGGATCTAGCAACAGTGGATAAAAACTGCAGCCAGAGTTACGGGAATCCTTACTTATTTTGGAGGAAAGTTGCACCAAATTGTACCACGTACAGCTTTCCTGCAGAGCCCTTTTGTGTGAATTCAGTTCACTTCCCCAGTGCTGTCACAGGAAAGCCCAAGAATCCTGTCACATGCCTGCTAATAATGTGTGCAGCTAGAAAGGCAAGACATGCAGGCTGCTTCTTCAGAGCTGTCAGCGTTGTTTAATGATTGTTCCAGGTATCTGTGGGTAAAAATGTGTCCTGACAACACTGTATTGACACTACACCTTGCTGTGCTTACAGGTGATAAAGCAGCTCCAGCAGAGAATGACAGAACTCAAGAAGACCCTCCAGAAAGAGTTGGTAAGGATTATGTTTTTCAGTCTCTTCAGCTGGCACTTGCTGACAGTTACTTGCACTACCTGTTCCAAAAGCATGACTGCTGCCTAGGGAGTAATTTTTTTCCTCAAGATGTTTGCAGTTCCCTCGTGTTTGCAGGCAGATTGGTGAACCTTTAGATTAAGGAAGTACATTGTTCTGGATCGTTTATTGAGTGGATGGTGTGACAAGTAGCCCTCAGCACTCGGCTCTTGCAATGGAGAATTAATTTAGCTACAGAAGACCTGTGTTTGGTAATCTGGGGCATTTAATACATTTCTGTAGAGTGAACAGCAGTGGTTTGATTGCCACTCAGCTGCCATTCAGCTAAGTTTTACTGTGAGAGTAGTACCTGGCCCAGCAAAAGCTCTCTTGTGGATACAAGCCCTCTGCATTAGGTATCTCAGACCCAGATCCTCTCCCGGTGTCAAGCTGACACTCAGTCTACAATGTACTTCTCTTCTTTTTTAGAAAATAAGGCCTGACAGTGAGGTACCTGAAGTACGTGAAAAAGCAAATTCTGAAGTGCCTAATGCTTCTGTGACTGTCACAAACAACTCCGATTTAAATGACTCCAGGGAGATAAACTTTGAATACCTTAAACATGTTGTACTAAAATTCATGTCCTGCCGGGAATCTGAGGTAAAGCTGCACACTTCCCTTCTCTTTCTAAGTCTGTCTGTCTGGAGACTGTCTCCTCTTACCTGCTAAGGACACCCCCATGCCAGTGCTGTACTTCTGCACTCCAAAAAGTGTTGACTGATTCAGCACAGTGAAGCAAAATAGCAAACAGTGCTGTTTGGAAGTACAGATTATTATGAACTAAGTGAAAGTGGCTTTTTAAGAGGTAGTTTTATCTGGAAGTTAAAGATCTGAAGCTGCAATACATTCCCTCTGCACTACTCTAAAAAGTGTATGGAATATCTAATTCCAGTGGGTTTTATATGTTAGAAAGACAAAAAAAAAACCCAAGACGATGACATAAACCACTTGCTGTTGATCTGTTAGAGGTAATTCCTTGTGCATTTCACATTCTCCACATTGTATCTAAAAAAGTTAAAGGTGATGAAGTCTTGCCTACAACAGACTTCGCTTAACTGCAAGTTGGTGGGTAAGATCAAGAAACAATTGTTCAACTCCCCGGTGTCCTGAGCACTTGACTACTTTACTTGACCTCTGCGTTGAGTGCCCCACTGAGAATATGAGCTGTGGAGTTAGTTAAGTCTGTATTCACAACGGCATCGTTCTTCCCTGCCTGCATCCTGGTTTGAGCAACTTTTCAAAGTTTAAACACCCTGGGATGCCACAGCAGCCGAGCTTCGTCCCCGTCCTAACTTAACAGGGCTCCCCACTCATCATCTTTCCCCAAAACAGGCAAACCAATGTTAAAGGCCAGAAAGCCAGGCAACCCAAACAGGGAATAAGAGACAGGCCATCCTGGTCTATTGGGATGGGGAATAACAGAAGGTGGCTGCTGCTGCTCTGTTCTTTGCAGCTCTGCCTAAAAAGTGTGTGACCAAACCTCCAGAAAAGCTGTGCTGCACTGCAGTCCTGAACGTAGAGCCAGAGAGCATCGTAAGTGACAAAATACTGTGGTTTCTTTCAGGCATTCCATCTAATTAAAGCTGTATCCGTGTTACTGAATTTTTCACAAGAGGAAGAGAACATGCTTAAAGAAACATTGGAGTACAAGGTGAGGGTTCTGTTCTACCCATAGTCTCTAACAGGATGCCCAGCAAGAAGGAACGAAAAATCTTAGATGCTGGGAGATTGAGAGAAGTATCTTTTCCAAGCGTTAGCTACACTAACAAATGTAACTTATTAAAATGTTAGCTGATCACATCCGTACGCGTTGGAAATTGTCCATTTCAGTGGGGGAAATGGCAACTTTCCAGTGCTTCAGAGGAGTGGCAGCACAGCCTTGCCCAGCGGGCTCAGTCTGTGCAGGGGAGCTGGCAGCCCCTTGCTCCAGTACGATCAACGGTTTAAAACCAGGAACCTGAATTCTTGGTTTTGACATCGGGCTTAGACACATAAATCTAATTTGTCCTTTCTGTCCTCTAAAACAAGATCTCCTGCATGTCCTTGGGTATGTGGCTGTTAGTGAAATCCATAAACGAGCTCTGCCTCATGCCTTTCGTGTCCTGCTGCCATCTCTGCCCACGTGGGGGGCTGGACAGGTTTGGTCTGTGTGCGAGTGCAGCTGAGGGAGGGTTCCTCACAGTCTGGTTCAGGGCACAGTTTAGTAGTGCACTGGCTAAAGGTACTGTGTTTGAATGACTGTAGATTAGTAATTGTTTCACAGGACTATATTTAAGTGTAATCTTCCATCATCTGCAATTGTGGGAGATGGATGCCGGTCCTTCCAGATTTGACCAGGTGAAACTATCTTCACTTCTTCAGTCTGAAGCACTCTGTTTACGAACAGTTCTTTCCATCAGTGATGGGGAGGTGCCAATGTACCATAATCTGTCTCTCTCAAATCTTCGTCGTCTTAAAAGTGAACCGAGCATAATGTGTGTTGTGCTTTCCTGCCCTAGATGTCGTGGTTTGGGTCAAAGCCATCTCCTAAAGGCAGTATCCGGCCGTCTATCTCGAGCCCAAGGACACTGTGGCCTTAAGGGAACCTGAAAGCGGGCAGTCAGCATCTAGCCACTTTTTTCTGTGAAAAGAACGCTGAACACACTCCTTCAGGTGTGTCTTAATCACTGTCATTGCAGTATTTTGTACAAGAACTTTTGACACTGTTTACAAAACTAATACTGTGCAAGGAGAAATCTTCACTACAAACTGAAACACCTCCTCTGGGTGGGATTCGGGGACCGTCGTCTCCGTGGTCTCTTGATGGAAGTCAGCTCTTTGCGCTCCTCCGTTTGGCTTCCTTGGCACCAAAGGGAAGCGACACCCTCGCGAGAACCGGTGCTGGCAGCCCCAGCTCCCAACACGTGCGTCTCTGGTGAGGGTGGCTCCAGCTTCTCCTACGGAGTGCGAGAGTCGAGAGGGTCTGGGCACAGGAAAGCTTCCCTGTCTCGCTGTGGAAAGAAGCAGTGGAAACAAACAGCGTTGCCAGCACTGCCTCGGGCTTGTGACGGTTTGAAAACCTTTCAGAGAACAGGAGCAGGGGCTTTAACCAAAAAAAGAAATCTGCCTTGCCTTGTTATACTGACATAACTACGAGTTCGCATTTTTTCGTATCACTGTGTAACTTAAGGTGCATATATCCTGGCCTTGCAGTCCTGAAGGCTGCATGTTGATGATGATTATTTAATTTGAGAGCACAACTTTAGAGTTGTCTGATTTTACTTTTCTTAAAGAAAAATAATATTTAAAATGGTCTTAATTATAGTACCTAATACTCAGTCGCCTTGAAAACTAATCTATTAGCCTGTACCGTAGGTCGTTAGCGGTGGGAAGAAGGGGTAGGAAACAGATTTCCATTTTTAAAGCTAAATTCCAGGTATTGTAAATGCACACTGAGAATACCTTTTATTTAAGAAAATAAATAATCTAGTGACAAAGGGTGGAGAATATTGGTACTAAACACTTTGATTTTTACTTTATCTTCCAAGTCTGCTAGCAACAGATGTTCATAATCAGTATCTGCCTCTTGGGTTGTGGTTTTCTGTACTTCAACTACTGATGCTGAAAAACTGTTATGAACATGTAGTGGGCTGGGAGCCGTGTCCCAGCTTTTTGGTTTTGAGAGCAAATTTCAACTCGTAATGAATAAATCTTGGTTCTAGCAGCTTGCTTTCCTTCCACCTTAAGGGGACCGAGCTGGCACTTGCCTCACGGAGCAGAAGCACAATTTTGCCTGTAGTTATTAACGCCCCCGGGAAAGCCAGATGACTTGTTAAAAATGGGATGAAAAAACTATATCTCTACTGAACTTGATGAGCAAGCTGCAATTCTAGTAATTCTCTTACGGTGAGGTTTGTGTTACTAACAATACTTCTGTTAAATATATTCAAGAAAATTCCAGCTGTCCTCTAGTGGAGATGTGGCCACTGTTCAGACTTTTAGCGGGATGACCTTGGTGGCAGCAGTCGAGATGTAGCGTTGGAGTTACCACGCGTGAGCCGCTCCCGCC
>JANHFX010025606.1:0-10788 GCA_027560015.1 Chloroceryle amazona
AGCTTACCAGATGCAGCAATACTCCAAGCCATGTGGTTATTAAGGAGGCTCCCACAGGAGTCAGCTGGAGAAAGAGGGGGCACAAGAAGAGGAGATCTGCGCTAAAGCTTCTGCTGGGGACAACCAGGAGGAGCTGGGCAAGTCCAAAGGCAGCCCAGGAGATATCTCCTTGTCTCTTGACAAGCAACAGGAGCCTGGTGAAGAGTGTGTGTCAGGAAAAAGTAAGGATGGCACAAAGGATGAATGTCCTCTGCTTTGTATGGATGTCCTGTCGTTAAAGAATAGTGATGATTTTTTGGGGCAGGAAAGTCAGGATAAAGACTGTTCTGATTCCCTTTCTTCTCTACACAATAAAAACCCAAGTGAAGCAGAAGGGCAAGATTCAAGCTGCGACAATACTCTTCTACCAGAAGGTAGCAAAATCCTCTGCCACCTGCAAGCTGGGGACCAAACCAGCCAGGACGCCGGTGTGTTAGAGTGCGACAAAACCTCCTCCCTCTCTGAAAGCTGCAGCAGTAGCTGCTCTACAAACCTGGCTGTAGCGGTGTCGCCGGTGCTGGGAAACCAAGATGAGAGCTGCGCCGCTGCTGCCAAGAGCCTGGAGAGCACTGGGAACATGTCACCACCTGAAGAACAGGGCAAGGACTTTGTGAATGCTGGCGTGGTGAAGGGAGGCCCAAGTTTTTCTGAACTGGAAAATCAAGACCAAGAGTGCTGCAGCGTTGCTCACATGGAGCATACCCAAGACCAGAATCCCTCAGAAGCCCAAAGTGAGCCTCTGGCCACACCTCAGCCAGTCAATGGTGCTGAACCATCAGCTCCTGAGGAGCAGAACGAGCACTGGGTGGATGCTCCCGTGCAGAACCACAGCAGGAAGGTGGAAGAGGAGGACAAGGAGAGTGTGGGCCGGTGGCATGAGCTGTGTTTGCCCACGGGCAATAAAGAGGAGAGCGCGGCCATCTGCGAGCAGAGCAGCCTCGAGGATGACTGCACGACAGAGCTCTACACAGAGGTAGCTCCTTGATGTGGGGAGAGACTTCGGGGAAAAGAGGGTGGCTCAGGACTTGGCCTGAGGAGAAGGTTTTAGACTGTGGGAGGAGAGTCCCTGAGTTGAGGCTGCGCCAGGCGGCTGCTGAACCTGTTGGCAGGAGGGTGGCCACAGAGGTGGGGCCCTGGGGGATTGCTCTTTGAAGTGGAACCTGCTCTGGTTATTTCTTTTTATTTTCAATATACACAGATTGTGGGCTACTTAACCGTGAAGGACATAAGCATTGAGAAGATCAGCTTTGATTATACCAGCTATGGAGAAGCTCAGGTCAGCGAGGGGGATTTTGGCCACGTCACGGAAATCTATGACTTCTCCCCGTCGCTGAAAACGGAGCATCTGTTGGAAGTGTTCTCGGATTTCCAGTGAGTACCTCTCCGAGAGCCTGACCACATCACGGGTATGAAGGGACCAATATTCACACTTATGCTTTTTCTGGACCTTAAAGGACACTTTCCTACAGTTTATGCATGATTTAAGCCATGACTGGTTCTTCAGGGCTCTGTCATACCCTCAGTTATTATGTGCAGGTTTACTCCTACTGCTCTGGCTGCAGTGACAGTCTTCAGGTGCTTTTCAGGAGCTTCTTTGTTATTGCACCCCAGTGCCCAAGTGAATTGACATAGCTAAGTCTTCACTTACATAAATCTTTGCAAGAAAAAGGGCTCAATCTGCTGCTGGAGATAAGGTTTGTAATGTAAATATGGGGACTGGAGCCTTGTGCCTAAGTGAGTGATGCTGGATCAGCAGCAGGACCCAGCCAAAGTTCCGCCCTGCGCTGGCGACCAGCTCTGAGCAAGTTGCCTCTGCCCACGTGCAAAGGCCCGGGGGCTGTAGCCACCTCTCCTTGTTGTCCTCCCACCATCCGCCTCCTCCTCTCAGGGTATTCCTGGGGGATTGAACACTTAACCTCTGCGGATCCCTTTAATTAAAAAGCAGGATTTATATTTTAAATCACCTCCTTTCTGTGGGGTGTTTCCTCTTCATTGTATTTTTGCTGCTCACTGGGAGAGTGAAACCGAGCTGAAGGTGGACAGATCTCATCTGAGCAGTCAATTGTATTTCCTGTGCTGCCAGAAAATCTTTGAGCTCCCTGCTCCCAAACTCACATTTTCCACTGATGGTTTATTAGATTTTCACACTGGGCTCTTCGCCCTAAGCTTTGTAAACCCCCTGGATAAATCACTTGCTCTTTATTGTAGGTGTCTGAGCAATTGGCTGCTGTTTGTGAAGTGCTGTGTAAATGCCAAACGACATCTTTGTGTTAAAAGACAGGTCCCTGATTTTGGCCAAGGGTGTCTTTAGAGGAAAAGGAGAGTTCTTGGGGGCAGCTGATGTGGAGGAATTGTACATTGTGGCCTTGAAAGGGCCATAGCTGATGTTCTTCTGTTCCTTCCTTCTCTTTCCCCTCACGTAAAATGAGTATAAAGCTTTGAGAAGCACCAGCTGTCTACCTAAAAACACTTGAGTCTGAAGTGGCTGATGGGTTTTAGTGTGAGGTTTGTTGTTGTGTTTTTTTTTTTCTTACTAATGAATATTATTGGCTTTTCACTTCAGCGAGAGTGGTTTCAAAATCCACTGGGTCGACGATACGCACGCGCTGGGAATCTTCTCCAGCCCCTCTGCAGGTAGTGTGGCTTGAGCTGTGGCTACAATGGAGTCTCTCTGCTTCAGGTTTTTAGACAAAATTTCTCCTGCAAGCGTAGAGTAACATCCTGGGGACCTCAGGGGGGTGGTGGCACAGAGGTGAGCTAACCTGCTCAGGGCAGAGCCAGCCCGGGAGGAGCTGCCATCCAGCAGCAGGGGTAGTCCGAAAGCTCCTGCTCCTCTCCTGGGATTTAGTCTAATAATGACAGAGTTGGCTTTTAGATCTCCTCGGGACTCTTCCTGAGATGGGAACATGTGAAGTAACCTGAGGTATCCAGAGGGAGTTTAGCTGCTTTAGTGCAAGGCTTGAGATAACTCATTAGATCTGAATAATAAAACGCTCAGATTATTCAGTGTAGTTGTTATACCATGGAGTGATTTTTGTGATTAAAGCCACCAATATTCAGCCTAATTTCTGTCATCTTTTGTCCTTTGAAGCATCTCAAGCCCTGGGACGACGTTATCCTTCGTTAAAGATCCGGCCGTTGATCCACGCAACGAAGCAGTCTAAAATCAAGGCGCTGCAGCGACCAAGTAAGACAATGTGTTTGTAAATTATTATTAGCAGCATTTCTTGCTTTACCAGTTTTCTGGTCATGATGGCAAGTTAAGGCAGGAAATATATATATATTAAGGACCAGTGTTTCCTTTGCTGTTCACTTGTTTGCTTTTTTGGCCTTGCAGCACAGCAAGCTGTTGTGCTGAGGCTTCAATAAAAGCCTGCAAAGAGCATTTTTTCAGAGTATTTTCAGCCAACCTGTAAGCATTTTGTTAGAAGTTCCTGCACCAGTAACACTGGTTTCTGCCTGTTTGCAGCAGCAGTGGGCACAGCTCAGTGTGATGACAGAAATATGAACAAGACCACGTTACATTCTGCTTGCAGGAGGGAGAACTACACTCAGCTGAAGTTCTCAGTCGCTCTTTCTCTCCTGCTGCACGAGGAGTGAATCAAAAGAGCATCAAATCCTGTTGCTTTTGGGTTACTCTCCCGTTTAAGTGCTTTGCTGAAGTTCAAGCTCAGTCTTTCCTGTGTTCTCTGCTCCTCCTGGGAAGTTCTGTTGTTCAGCAGACGGGTGGAGTGGGAGCAGCGACTGTAGGAAGACTTCACCTGGCCAGTGCCCTGAGCCTGCCCAGGGAGTCTCTCTGCCCAGTTAATAGAGGAGACAAAGCCGATAGCAGTTCCATTTCATGGTTGGTACAATTTTATTCAGCATCAGGTGAAGGACAAAATGGTTAAGCTTAGCCATTAGCATTTTTATTGATTTTTATTGCCTTTTTCAATCATACTGTAATCAGTTATACTTGCCCCAGTTAAAGAAATGCCATCAATCTTGTAGCAGTAGAGACTTTGCTGAAGGTAAAACTACACCGTTATTTCTACAGCACATTGCAGGTGAAACAAATGTCAGTACTAATGCTTTCAAGGGACACTGTCACAGCTCCAAGTTCCTGAGTTTTTAAACCTGCTCGATTTAAATGAAACAGCAAAGAACAGGGTTTGGTTTAGTGCTCTCATCTGCTTCCATCCACACTCCTGATTCTTGTTGCTGTAGCCTCTGGGCAAACTTGAATCAGGGTATAAACTCCTCTTGGAGAACTTCAGCTATAAACTCTGTTTGTATTCAGTTTAAGTTGCCATTTTTTAATTTCCAAATAGAAATTTGGATATTTCTTAGCTGACAGTGTCTCTATTTCTTTTGGTTTTGTTTTTTTTTTGTGTTTTTTTTTTTTTCTGAGCTTTATCAAGTGGCAGTTTTATTTTCCAAGCTGCAGCTGCTTTGGAGTCTGCCCCTTTTTCTTCAAGCTGCTGCTAGGCTGCCTTTTATTAATAAAACTTCTGATAAAAAGCAAGCAAAGCCCCCATCACTAACTGGATAATCAATTTGCAAATGGTTGCTGCTAAATGATTCAGTAATTGCCAGCTGCAGACTGCTGTGGACTCAGCAAAGTTGTGGTGCATTCATTTCTTGAGAGATGAAACTGTAGCAAGAGCCGAGTGTCTACCAGAGAAAGGAGGTTGCTGGCCAAAGGGCTTTCCCAAAGCAGCCAAGACAGTTAGCTGTTTTTTTAAATGCTTTTTTCCTTGCTTCTTTCTGAGGATTTCAACTGCTGAGTTTGATTGGTCTCAACTGAGATCAAACTTCCCTGGGCATGGATAACCTGGTCGGACTGCGTGTGCCTTCATTTTGTTCTCTGAGCTGTGACTCGCTGGATTTTGCAGGAGTGGGGAGGAAGCTGCTCCCAAAAGCAAATAGGAACAATTCTCTACCACTACTTAATCACAGCTTTAAACTGTCATTGAAAAATCTTCAGTGCCAATTTCAAGGCACATCTTTGGGGGGAAAAAGGGAGAGGGCTTTCATGATTTGCTCACGCTCCTGGGCTAAGAAAATAGAAACCAGCCCTTCTGCCTCCCCATCCTACACTTTAGCCACAAGACTGTCACTGAACAAGCACTAACTTAATGATTTTCACCCATTTTTACCTAGAGCTCCTTCACCTTGCAAAAGAAAGACCCCAGACTGACGCTGCGGTGGCGAAGAGACTGGTGAGCCGGGCTTTAGGTTTGAAGCACAAGCAACAGGGTGGCTCAGGCGCCGACACGCTCCTGCCAGAAAGCTTGGACCAGGAGGAATAAACCATCTCAGCTAAAAAAACCAAAAGATGTGTAGATGAGCATGGCTGTGATATTAAACTGCATGCAGAACACTGAGTTACCACAGGGATGTTCTCTGAGCAGTTAGCACCGTCCTTCTAAAGTTGGGAGGGGAAAAAGTTCATTGTTAACGAGCCCTTGATCTGGAGAGCTGATGGCTGCTGTCAGCTCTTCCTTACAGAGCATCTCACCCTGCTCTGTTTCAAAGCATCTGTTACTCAACGTGGCACTTGCAGAACGTAAAGCTGCTTACAGAAAAGCCTGCTCTAGAGTTACAAAAAAAAAAAAAGAATAAAATGCATTCCAGGAAGAGAATTGTATCTTGTTGGGCAAAATTCAGCTGTGAGCAGAGCAGAAGGTCTGCAGGAGTCAAAAAACCTGTTTCATGTTGAATTTGTTGTCATGTTGTTGTTAAAGTGTCCCACAAAACTGAGGAGCATTGAACGCAAGAGAGTTTCAGGGTTTTTCCTTCTTTACCTGGTGGCTAAAGAACACGCCTGGCTTTGTCACCCTGTTAGTGAGGGCAGGTGGCAGATGCTGACTAGGAAGAGAAAACCACAACTGGGCCTGCTCTGATTTTGCCAGAGCCTGGTGTTAAGAGATGATGTTGTGGCAGCAATGATAGAGCATCCAACACATCTCACCCTCCACTTGTGCTGCACAGCCTGGCATCTGGAGAACAAAATGGAGTTTCCCAGCATCCAGTAGGCTGAAAACCTTTGCTAGATGCCACCATCTGGACCACTGGATAAGTGACAGAAATACTCTTGCCAGGCATTAGCACAAGACTTCTGTGTTCTTCGAGCCTCACAACATCCCTGTGAGGTAGGTTACGGAGAGCACATATTAGATGGAGCCAGTTTCAATCACCCCGTGGATTGAGGGGGTCAGTTTTAAGTATCCTGTTAACTTCAGCTGCTTGTAGAAGTCATCCGTACAAACACAGAGGGAGAAAACAACGCTTCAGTACCAGGAATTATGAACAGGGCCCTAAAACCTTTCATGGAGTAGAAATAGACAAATGGCATATAACATTTTTCTGGGTAAATGTTTTTATTCAAGTAGCTGTGTTTGAAAATCTGTAGCAACGCGCGTCCTCAAACAAACAGAGGAGCACGCTCAGCACCACGGGGAGTTTACCAAGTGTAAAAGACAACTTAGGTGGGCCAGGGACAGTGCAGGTCCAGGTCCCCCCAACGATGAAAGCCATGAAATTACCTCTGTAAAGTAGTGATGACAATGCCTTAACTAAATTTATCCTTTAAAGAAAAGACAGGGTGAATATCCATCTTTGAAGGTCATACTTCAATGCGTGTCGGTCTGTTGGGCGAGTAGCTTACTGGGTAATGGAATTCACACTCCAGTGGACTCATCAGCAGGAGATCTGCAAAGTCTTTGCGATGCTCTAAGAGCTGCAACTTCACGGACCCCCGATGCACTTGTAGGAGAGAGTCCTGCATGAGCTGCTCCACTTCAGAGATGGTGTTGGGAGTTGATTGTTGAACACGAGAGTTTCCGTGTGCTATTAAATTACGCTCTATACTGTTCTGCTCAGAAAAAGCTGCTCCAATCTTTTTATTTTTTTCCCTTTCCTGTATTTCTTTGCTAAAATGGAGTAAGGAACAGGGCAGTACTGAGGAGGAGCTGCGTTCAAGAAGCAGCATCACAAATGGAGGTGTTTGCATCAATGGTGTGTTCCCGCTTGAGTCAAAGAGCTTAAAAGGTACTGAGATTAATGCCTTGATGAAAACAAGCAGTAAAGACACCTTTAGGTTCTTGGTAGCCACACAAAGGCAAACTGTGCTTGCTGCAGCCTGGACCTACGTTCATGATTAAAGGTGGTGCTGCAAAGTGGAGGGAGAAGTCTTTGGGGAGAAGGTTGGAATGGTGAAGGAATGGAGCTGAGTAGAGTTTAAAAGCCTGCTCCTGACTACCTCAGTAGTAGGGACTGGAGCAACAAGAGACACATGATGGTCTGAGCACCTAAACTGAGAAGGAAGGCACCTTTAGGAAATAATTTACCTGGCTAATTTAGAGTTTGATTGTTGGCTTGATTTTCGTTTTGGCGCAGTGGTTAGGGAAATCGCCGAAGCAGGAAACCTCGCTTCTTTAAATAGTGGGGTGGGAGGCAACGCTCTTCTATCGGGTGGCCACCTTGTTATTTGTGAGTCCGCTGAAGTGATCAAACTTCTCTTCTGTTTCCTCACTGAAAGAGCCACCTGGAAAGGTCAGAGAAAGCACAGGCCTGAGCAGGAGGCAGCTCGAGAACACGCTGGGCTTGCGTCAGCTGCAAAAGATGCCGTGAAGGCAAAGGGCTCAAAGCAACTACTGGAAGAGCAAAGATGTTCCTGGGCTAATTAATTTAAGCATTAATTAAATCTTACCATAACTGGAACAGCCAAGACTCCCCAGGAGTTCTGGATTTGGAGGAGTAGACTCCAAACTACCCTCAATTTCACTGCAAAAATGAAGTGATGACTTCACAGGAGCTGTGAAACAGCCTCCTCCTTGAGGCCGAGGGCAAGGGGGTTCTGTTAACTCTTCTTAAGTAGACCCATGCCCTGACTTTTGGCTAGCTGAGAGACAGAAAAAGCTGAGTACATTTTAAAATAAATAGAAATATTCCCAAGCTCAGCCAGAGGTCTTGTCCAGCACTTCAGTGCCTGTTCAGCCAAATGAAGTGGGTTTGGCTTTTCTGAACTAGGTCACAATCAAGCGTGACACACCAGACAAGTGTTTGCTTCAAAAAACAAAACCACCAATAAATTCAGGAGAAAAATCAGTGGTTATATGAAATTTTTTGGGGAAAAACTCCTGGAAGAACAGGCAGCTCTGGAAATTGTCTTCACCACTAGTTTTATCTGGAGGTTGGCTTGTTTACTTTCTGTGGTAAAACCAGTTTGTCTTAAAGAGCCCCCACCTTAAATTCTGTTTTAAAATGCTCTTGACAATCGTTTCTTAATGCAAATTGAAACTCATTTGGCTTTGATGTTTTCAAGACCAAAAAAATGACTCCAGATGATAATGTTTTATATGTATTAAAGAAAACAGGCAGCTTTCCCTCGCATTCAAGGGACAGCAGAGCATTTTCATTTCGGGCTCGAGCAGAGGGCTGTTCTCCACTCACTGCTGCTCTCTTATTTGCTTTTCAAGACAAGCAGCTTTGGGCTCTGCAGAGCTTGGTCCCACTCTGGTAACAACTGGAGTCTCAGAAGGGAGTGCAGTTGTTTTCCTGGACCTACAAGTTCTTAGATTGCAGCAGAGTTTTCCTTACATCTGACCAGTCTTGAGAGGTAAAAATGCTCATTTCCTTGTAGCAGAGATTGAGCTGGAACAGCTGGGTTTTTGACCAAGCCTGAGGGATTTCTTTTGAGTCCTGCCCAGGGAGCTGTTTTCCCAGTGCTGTGCTCACTGCTCCAGTAACATGTAGGAGGCAGCACAAAGTAACAAACCATCCGACCCCATCCATTTTACTCTTGCCTGTAACAGAGACACTTCAGTGTCCGATTTGAACAGTCTACAACAAATAGCACTGGTAGGTTGGGCTCTGTGTCCTTCCAAGCACAAATCGATAAGCAGCTGGTTGCAGTGGAAGCACAGAGAATTCCCAGCCAAGAGGCAGCGGCACGGGCTGACCTAAGCACGACAGCTATTCCAACTCTCCCTGCAGGAGTGACTCTCACCTATGTGGCAGTTGTACATCCAGATGCGCTGCCCGTCGTACCGGCTCCTGCATTTCATCACGTTATTTGAGTAATCGGATTCTGCAACTTCATAGTTTGGGTTGATGACAACCTGGGGCGTGATGGAGAAACACAGCATCGAGTTATTTAAAGGTGAACTGGAGACGACACGTGGACTGAGACAGAATCAGCTTTTTGTTACTTCACAACACTTAAAAAAAACCCCAAACTCATTTTGCAAGGAGACAGAAAGGACTTGATTAGATCAGATTAAGATCAAACCTTCCCCCGTGCACCCAGATACACTCTCAAACATCTCTACATTTCACACCACAGCGGCGTAGATAAAAATAACTCATCTTTCCTTCCCCCCTCTCCAGCTAAAGTGTTTATAGACCCAAAAAATTCCCACCCACTCGCACAAAACCGAGCACAGGCACAGCCTGAACTCCTCACCCAAACACAAGCAGCACTTTTAATCCCCACGTGAAGTGAGTGTTGCTTACAAACAGCTCAGAAGCTTAGAACAGACCAACCCTGGGGTGCTGTGCACGTGTACACGCACACACACGTATGTGAATGTGTGATATGCAAGGCAGGGGGCTCAGCAGTAGCTGCCTGTGGGTTGTGTGGGACTATTGAGGGTTAGCTGGACGTGGATTTCTTCAGGTTATCATCTCTATGCTGTGGTTATTGGCCCCAATTTTTTACGTGGGTGAAAAATCAGTGTGATCTGGTAATGCTTTGTTCTCCTGTCAGGTAATTATCTACTAGGTGCAATATAAATTTATACCCAAATAAACCCATTAGTGACAGTGCCAACATCCCCAGTGGGCGAGATAAAAGCCACAAGAGTGTCTCGAGCCCTCCTGTTCTCCCCATACCTGGAAGAGGTAATCGCCTGGCGGGACATCGGTGATATCGATCCACTGGCAGTCGATGTCGTGCCGGTACACGTCCCAGCAGCCAACGGTGATGCCTTGCTCACCAAAATTGGCACATTCGTACTGTTTTTGCACATCTGCGTGGGAAGAGTTGAAGGCAGAAGGTGTTACAGTCACAGAAGGTCAGGCTGGGGTCTCGCTTGATGTCTTGTATTGAAACGCAGGTGCACGGGAGGAGCTGCCTCCTTCCTCCACACCTCACCACCCAGAGGCACCTCTGGGGATTTCTCACTTTACAGCAAACAGAAAACTCACACTTGGGTTTTCAGAGCAGCTCAAAGAAAGGCAGTAAAGAGATGAGGTCTGAACACAGCATATGGGGCCTTCAGGGATTCTCTTATACCTACAGAGATCATTAAGGAGGGCTTGTCCTCCATACCTAACCTCAGCTCCTGTCAGCTCTGCTCAAGACTTTGACAGCATCTTTGACGCCGGTCACCTCGATGGGGACAGCAATAAATTCCAAGCACAGAGAGCTCTGGAAAATCTACCTGCTTCGCATTCGGTGTCTTCCAGACAGAAGCTAGCTTTGTGTCCTTCAGCCACCTTGGTCCCGTTGAGGTTCAGTAGATCATAGTGGGTGAAAACCTCCATGCTGTGGTAATGCCTGCAAGGCCCAGACAGGGAGAATTATCTTTAGGGAAAAGAGACACCTCTTTAATGACCAGGTCTACAGGGCTGCCCAGTCTGCCCCAGCAGAGATGGTCCAGTGGGCAGGGCAAATCATCTCATCCAACCCCTGCAGGGAGCAGGGCCATCTGCAGCCAGAGCACGGTGCTCAGAGCCCCGGCCACCTCCCCTGGGATGGGGACA
>JANHFX010025607.1:0-21612 GCA_027560015.1 Chloroceryle amazona
GTTAATTAGAAGTACTGAACTGAAAAGTAAAATCACTGAACAGAATTAGTCCTGTTTTCACCCAAACCAGGACACCTCTAAAAAAAAGAGCAACAGGAATTTCATATGTACCTATTTAAAGTGTTTTACTATCTACTGTAGAAACTGGATGGAATTATTATGACCTCAAAAATCAACATGCTGTTTTACAAGTTTCTTGCAACTTTTAACAAGTCCCTTCATTTGCATATTTCCATACACTAATGTGTGAAATGTAAATGCAGACACTTGCATCAAGACAGAAAATATTCTAAGATACTATTAGATATATTTCACATTAAGTATTAGGTACTGGGGCACTGAAAGGTGCTGCATTGTTCCCAACCAATGCAAGATATTTTTTTCTGTCAGTCTTAGGAAAAACCCATCAAGTCTGAGCATATGTACACTGGGATGAAGTGTTACCACAGCAGGTATTCTGGCATTCTGTTTGAGGGGCAGCGACTTCAACCAAGATCTTGCTTCCTCTAGTCTATTCACACCCAGTTTGTGCTCTACCATCAGTCAGCCTGAACAAGAATGTCCTCCCTTTTTCTTACAATGTATACCTCTACATCACCCTGAAATTCATTGCCCTGTCTTCCTGAGGCTTTTGGAGGTGGCAAGATGTATCAGCTACTGGATAAGTGAATAGAGTGTATAGCATAGTAGTATTTCATTCTGTATTATCCACAAAGAGGCCTGAAAAACATCAAGGAACCTACAACCCCTATGTTCACAAAACACTTGTTCACAGTCCACAAAATATCTATTAGTTGGGAATTATATCTTTGATTCTGTACCTTGGTGAATGCATCTATTGTGCAGAAAACAGGCTACTATTGCTAGATGAAAAAGTAGTAGCTTTGAAATAAAAGCAAAATTCACAAGCTATCCTTCACAGAGCCTGCCAAAAGTAAATAATGAACATTTATAATGCTTAGAACAGACCTAAGTTAATATTACAGAAAGCAGGAAGGGAAACCATTATCTATTTTTGCATTATAGTATCCTAGCATGTGCAATTTTTTATATCTACACTTAGTTATTTACATTTTTAAAATGCTTTATGGAATGTGTTTCAATAACCTTTCAGTACTGTCCACACAAATATTTATTTACACTGACTGCTTACTCCAGCTTCCAAGTGCATTAGAAGAAAGAAAACTGAAAGGTGAGAAGAAACAAAAAATCCTGCCAGTGCTTATACAGACACAGTCTATATGAACACAGCATCACGAAAGACAGGTGTCTATGGAATATCATTGAAAGTACTATTTGTAGTTACAGATAGGACACTGCTCCATATTCTATTTATTTTACATATATCTAAGAAATAAAATAAACAGGACTCTTCTTTGGTTCTAAAATGCAGCATGTTTTCCTTCTCTCGCTCACTTTTCCTCCACACACATTATAGAAACAGAAGAAACAAGCTGACTGCTACTGGTCTCAAACATCAGAAAACTATTAATTTTCTAATTCCAATTTTTAATTGCAAATATTCTTGAACGATTTGTTTTTTGAAAAGAATATTGAAAAAATGGTCTAAAATTTAGGTTACAAAATCTTGAATTATTTGTCATTTTTTTCAACCATACAGTTTTAAAAAGACTTTGAACCAGCAACACATGGTGCTGCTGCTACTGAAAGAAGTTGTCCCTGCTTGTGACAGAGCGGGTCCTAACCACTCCTTCCTTTTATGTCAGAAGCACAAGCAATGAGGAGCACAGGAAAAAAAAAATCTTTATGTTGTTTATAAGTAAATAAGTCAAGAATATCAGCATACTGTTGTGAAGTAGGCAGGTATTTTTTCCCTGACACCTCTCCTAACACTTTTTTTTTTTTTTTCCTTAGGTCTAATACTATGTATAGCTCCAGTCCACAGAGATATGAAATCACTGCATGATGTAAACACAATAAAAAGAATTTAAAAATATTAATAAATACAACTTTCTCATTCTGCTTCAGAACATTGAGCCTATACAATAAAATTAAGGCAGCCTTCTTTTATCATGACAGAAATGAAGTTACAGACAAGGTAGTAAAGGGTGTAGTGAGATTATTGTATAATCCTATGAAATCTGTATTAGTAAAAATAGACTTCTTAAAGTCTGATGCCTGCTCCCAGGAATGGCTAATAATGGATGCTACAAAGATGAAGGAAATTGTATGTGCAACTCATTTCTAACCCCACTTATATATGGACATTGCTCTGTAAGTTCTTAGGTGAAAACTAAGACCTCATAGTATTTAATTGGGCTGAATGGTGTCTTGTTGGGTGGCAATCCATACTTTCTTTTCACAAGGAACTGATGTGGTGGGAAGGGTGTTACTATACAGACAAAATCATAATATGTGGTTTTGAATATATGAATATAAGATCTATTTGTTTTCCTTCTTTCCCCAGCTTGACAGGTAAGCTATCTCAGTGTTTATCTACTCCCCTTTTGTTTTAGTCAACTTTTCTTCAAAATACAGACTTTAAGCAATGAGAACAAGTAAGCAGATGATACAGAGACACTACTATAAAGTATTCGCTAGTGACAGATAATGATAATACTGTGTAAGTAATACTGAAACCATCATATAACTAAGAAGCATGGATGAAGTGTGGAAATCTGCTTAGATGAAAAAATTATTTTTAAAAATTTCTCACACATTTTAGCATTTTATCTATTCAATTACAGACCAGGAAGACTGTGATCAGGACAAAAAAATTAACCTCCAGGGTAAAGAAAATAAAAATAAGCCAAAAGAAATGGAAAACAATGCCATTTAAAATACAGAAATATTTATCCATTCTGTTTCATTTAGGATGCTTTGATTTTGATTGCACTGCACTGCAAAACATTAAGACTAACTCAACTAAGTCAAGTGTATAGAGCTGAATGGAGTATGGCATTGTTTGATTTTTTTTAAATGCAATTTACCTTAAATCTTATTTCATGAATATACATATATGAGCCTCAAATACAATATACCATGGCATGTAAGTGACATCATGTAATGATCTACTTTTCTTAAAACAGTTTATAAGTTGCTGTTGCATCCAAAGCACAATTTCCTGTCTTTAAGCCTGATCTTGCAATTTAATGTTCTCTACTTCTTCTAAAAAAGAGAGAGAAAAAAATCTGATTAAATTAGATGTCTGAGATAAAATGCTACTGTCATGATATTGTTAGTGTTTTAATTAAATCTGAAGCTGAGAAATATCTGGAGAAACTGGTTGACAGCAAATCTTAGCTGCATCCTTCTAGTATAAAATGTATTTCATCAGTGAAATCATGCTGATTTGGAGAGTTCGCTATGCACTTCTTCAGTGAATCTGGACAGAAACACAGTGAAGTTGAAAAGCCTACTAAGATTTGGATGACCAATATCACCCCCATAAAGGGAATTTATTTATTTATTTTTCTTTCAAAAATACACCTATGATAATGGAGGATGTCCTTTTTGCCAGAGGCAGTTAAAGGAGTGAGACTTAAATCTCTCTGCAGAAAGATGTCAGATTCTGCTAAACATCTAGTCCAAGATGCGCATAAAGGGATTAGTCACTAGGGACCATATAACAATAAGCTATCCTTTATTTCTAAGACAGAGGAAATACAATAGCTCTTGAGGGGCTTTTTGGTTTTATTACTCTCAGTAGAAATTTGTCTTTAACTTTGGAAAATGGAAGCATAAAGAAGCTATTGTGGATACCCATAAGCCAGCCACACCACTGCAAGCATGTAAGAGGGAGGGATAAATGGATATACAAAGAGTAAAATTACACATAAATCTAAACGAGGTGCAATTCAAAAACTTTTTTTATTTGGGTAAGCATCAGTGCCTCTTCAAACTATCAAAACTATCCATTGCCAGAAAAAAATATTCAGCTCCTAACAGAATCTCTTCTTCTGTACTCACTGCTGCTTCCTTAGGAATGTGAAAAGATTCCTATTTCTCAGAAAGAAAGAATACAAGAGGGTATTCTGGCACTGAGATCTTCAATCCTAGAAACTGCAGAAATATTTTAGAAATATCATGCTGCCATTGCTGGTTGACTAGAGATGTGAGGCAGACATTCCAACAACATTTGACTGAATACAAAGAAAACCTACAGGAGAAAACAACATTAGATTTAGTAGGTCTGATCATCAAAGAATAAAATAGTATTAGCTCAAATTGGACAGAATGTATGTCCGCTGGTATTCCACTGAAATTACTGCACGGTACCCTCACATCAGACTATTAATCTCCATAGGAATTTGTTTGAGAATTGAATCCTTACTAAAAAATTACATTTGATTTCTTCTATTGTAACAATAAATAATGGTGGGATTTCCTGTTCTTCCTAGGCTCCAGAGTTAATTTCAGCTGCTTAGGTAACTGGAAGTGATATGCAAATTCATCTATTTAACTTTTACCATATTATAAAAAACAGCTCAAAATTTAAAGCTGTGAAAGCTATGCTCAGATTTTAGGAAAGATCCAGACAGAAAGATATGAAAAAATGTAGTTAGTTCAGTATATTTGCATAGCTTCAATGAATTTAAAAAACAAACAAAACGAAGTAAGATCTCTGATTCTGCCCTGACTTTAAAGATCAACTTGAATCAGTAAAAATGCTATAGCACAACCTTATGGGGATTCAGAATTTTTCTTTTTTACTGGTCTGAACTAATATTTATGGGTCTCAAGATGACAATTTTACATACTAGCCAAAAATAAAAAATAAAAATTCTGACAAAGTTGCTTTTCTCTTCTGCTTCCTACATTACTACCATATGATCTTGTCTTTATAAAGATCTTTAGTAACACGTAAGGCAGAAAACTTTGTACTTTCTATAGCATATTAGACCTATATAAACTTTTGTATATATTGCCAATAGACAGCTATAGTTGGCAAGAATATTGTACTTCACCTAATCTGTAGTATATATGCAACCACATTTGCATATACATACTGCATATGTCAAAATGAAAAGATATTTCTTTCAAATTCTCTGCAAAGTTATTTACTCTCTCTCCACTTCAACTCAAACATTTGAATTTAAATACTTGTCACTTGCTACCTCAGTAGTACAATCTTGTATCTTAAACTTTCAAAAAGCACATGTTGTATGTTTCCGTGGTTCTTCAGAATCCTTTCATGAGATACTGCTTTAGACTGCTCTCAAAACACATTTCCATTTAGAACCTGGGAATTGTCTGCAAGCCAAATTTCTGCATGCTTCTTTGCTGCTTTTATTTGTGATTGCACATACATTAAAAATAAGAAACTTCCTGAAGAAGCATTTCAGCAACCTAGGGGCCTGGTAGTGAACTTTCTGATCTAGGTGAACTTTCAGATTGCTTATAACTCAGGTTATGAACAGAGACTACAGTCTGAGAGTTCTCTGGTAAATAGAGTGCAACGTATTTTCCGAGATGAGATCAGCAATGTTATCTTTCTGAAAGAAAATTAATTGTTTAGTTTTAGACAAATAATATCTAACCTAAAGATATTTTTAGTCTTTAACAAAGATCCTTGAATAAAAGTAGCATAAAGTAACATCTGCAGGCACTCCAGGAATTTAATTTCTCTTAAAATAGGAAATTAATTATTTTCTACAGAATGTATATTTCAAGCACTGAAAAAGTTTATCTTCTTGTCTTAGCCAAATCCTAGTCCTGACTACAAGTAACATGAAATAGTGATATGCCCTATGAAAACCTGAAAAATGTGTAAACTGTGGGATTCTGTGAAAAAAATATATTGCATTAGGACACAAAATGATTACCAAAAAGAAAAAGCTGTATGAAATCATAGTAGTGAAGGGAAAAATCCAAAGAAATTGTGATGTATATTTGATAATAACACACATTAAGTGATGGTGTCCAATGAAGCTAGAGCTCTGGAGCTAGAAATTCCAAAACATTCCAAACATGTTTAAACATGTATTCGAAATTTAGCACAGTAACACAGAAGTTTGGTTTTGGAGTCAAAACCAAAAATAAACAACTTCTTCCTTGCAGTTTTCTCACAGGTAATATTCTTCATATTCTTCCATTAAAATGGTTTGGCGTAATTAAATTAAAGAGAGCCCAAATAATTGTCTACATTTTGCAGCCAGTGTCACCACTTGTAACCTTCAAGGACTGGCAGATGTAGCAGCACAGTTCTTCTTTCATTTGTGGCATGTTGCCTATAATTATTACTGCTTAAGAAGACCCATTATGTGTTAGTTGTTTACATCAGAAAGTGACAGTCTCCACAGCACAGGGATAAAATCATCTTTTTCAGTGCTGAGCTTGATAAGCCTGGGGGCAACAGCTGCTGTCATTTCAACCATTTGTCTTTAAATGTGTACTTTTTGGTACCTCAAGATGCTGTTTCTTCTTCTAACACAGCCCAAAGCTCACAAAGTCATCCTCCAATGTAAAGAATATGAATTCCTAACTGGTATTAAACTAAATAACCACCAGCATGCTTCATCTGGAGGTAGATGATAATGAGTTCCATGTAAACTGCAGTCAGTCACTTTCTATGTTTTAGGGTGTTTCAGTCTTCTCTTGTACTATCTGTTTCTAGATAAAAAGGAAAACAAAAATTGAAAAAATAAGTTTCAAATACACAAAGCTTCTGATTATCTTTTCTACCAAGAAAGCAGAAAATCTATTTTATGTGTCATATTTGAATACACAGATCACTTCCTTATTTCATGTCCAGGCAATTGCTTTCATATTCCTGAAGGCTACAGGAAAGGGTACAGTTTTCACCATCCAGCTCCCATTACTGCTAATAACCAGCTCATTTGAACTGAATCTCCCCTGAGGAACATCTAGAATTAATTAGAACTGATAGAACAGCACAAAACGTAATTTGTTGATGCTTTAGCAAATATATCTTATCACTTAGCTCCATAATAGTGGTAGGGCACGTTATTTGTTTGTAAATACCTGGACAGCTACCATTTTATTCATAAAAAAATGCTGATGATTGCTGAAGAGCTTGTGAATTTGTGCATACATTTTGATTAATTTCCATATCAACGATGCATTATATATTATTCCTCATTCATTATTCCTCAACCTTTATTTTCCTCTAAGAATTTAGGCCTCCTAATGACTGAGCAAATACAATACCATGTGATTTAAGGGACAAATTGCATATCAAGAATACTGAATACCAAACAATTGAAGACACAATCAAAACAAAATTTCACAGAGAAAAATTCTGGATGGTATTTTCACATTGCACAGCCAAGATAAACTAGTACTGCGGATAACACACTGTCAGGAACAATTGAGGACATTCAGGAGACTCCAAGTATTGTTCATTCCTGTTACACACAGTAACATTTATCAGTGTATCACGTAATGCATTGTGCATATACATATACATGAAGAAGCTTTGGCTGTTGGGGGCATATGTTTGGGGCAACTAGTGTAACCGTGCATAATGCTGTACAGGAGTGCACAGTCTGACCTAAAACATATATATAAATAGCTAATAATAGTGATCATGACAAGCAGGCAGCTAGTAAAGTCATGCAGAGAAGATTGTGCTGTTGCCACTATAATGATAAGCTCTTCTGTAAAATTCAAATCCTATTCATAAGCAGTGCTTGGCAGCCTTTAGACTAGCATAGATATTCATAAATATTAAATATTAATATCTTAGATGTGTTGTTAGAGTTGTTCTCTGTCTTTCCCACAAGACAGTGAGGATGCCAGAAACCCACTCATGAAGATGATTTCGTTGCACTCAAGATGTGTAGCTGTTCAAAACACATTTGGTAACTGTGTTTTGGTACCTGCCAACAAACAGACTGTAACTGCCTACAAACACACGAGCCCTCACCAACAGCTACAGCACAAGGATCTCATGGGATTATTCATTTCAATGGACTTTTCCTTTCCCCAGTCATAGCCTCGGTGGACGAGGCATGACAGAGTGCCTGAATGACGATCTAGTTCCTCCCTCCTCTCCTCCCTCGACTCGTTCACTCCCCTTCTCACACAGATCATGACAACTGGTGGGTTCTGAAAGTAACCACACTGATTCCACTTGCTAAATATTGAAATAATAAATTTGAGGACTCATATAAATGAAAGTATCTGGCTGGATGGAACTAATGGACCAGAAAAGGAAGGCAGTAACAATACTCTTGACAGACCACAGATTAATGTCATCATACTGTTTAAACTTTGTCTGTTCTATGAGCTTCAGAGGTTAAAAAAATTGCAAGCTAAGACAGTAATATCATCTTACTTTGTTAAAGACACCTATTAGTCATGTCCCAGGCAAATAGGGATTTATGACTCAGACATAATTCTTCCAAATATGCCTGCTGTTCATAAAAGGCAGAGATATATGACTCAAAAATAACATTGAGACAGGAATAATTTTACACTTCACTTTGCAACACTGACTTTCCTCCAGAACTTACAGCAAAACTCCACATTTTATGAATAAATTCATGACAGTACTATAGATTTATTGCTACAGCTTCGAAATCAGGTGAATTTCTCAGTCACACAGAAGAGGAATAATTTCAGAGAAGAAAGATCTTTGGTTTTGTAGATATTTTTTTTCTAAACAACTGTACACTGAGGATAAATTAAATTGCATAGAATCACAGAATCATGTAGGTTGGAAAGACCTTTAAGATCATTGAGTCAAAGCACTAACCCATCACTGCCAAGTCCACAACTAAACCATGTCACTAAGCTTCATATCTACATGTCTCTTAAATACCTCCAGGGCTGGTGACTCAACCACTTCCCTGGGCAGCCTGTTCCAGGGCTTGACAACCCTTTTGGTGAATACATTTTTCCTAATATCCAATGTAAACCTCCCCTGGTGCAACTTGAGGACATTACCTTTTGACCTATCTCTTGTTACTTGGGAGAAGAAACTGACCTCCACCTCGCTACATCCTCATTTCAGGTAGTTGTGGAGAGTGATAAAGTCTCCCCTCAGCCTCCTTTTCTCCAGACTAAACAACCTCAGATCCCTCAGCTACTCAAAAGACTTCTGCTCTAAACCCCTCACGAGCTTCACTGCCCTTCTCTCGACATGCTGCAGCACCTCAATGTCTTGTAGTGAGGTGCCCAAAACTGAACACAGTATTTAAGGTAAGGTTTTACCAGTGCCGAGCACAGAGGGACAATCACTTCCTAGTTCTGCTGGAAACACTATTTCTGATACAATGTCACATAGCTTGTGTAATGGCATCATTTAAAATCTCCCTTTTGTTGAAAGAACATGCTATTACAATTCAAGTGCATTCCCAGGACCTTTCCCTAATGAATCTTCCAAATTCCAGCTATGGTTTGGTTCTCCCAGAGGAGTGTGCGTGTTAAAAAAGGAGATGTAGGGAGAGACATACAGTTGCTGATTAGGTCTGCGATGTAAGAAAACATGGGTATATGTTCTTTCACCAAACTGTTGTAATCAGGCCCCAGTACCTATAATGTGATCTCCACGGCAGTCTCTGACCACTGGAGACCTGGGCAGACTGATGAGGTTGCAGGGGGATGTCCTCTACCTGCTATATCAGCCCTGCTTTGCTTCTCATGCCCAGGGCAGACACATACACCTGCACTCATTCACAGGTATCATTCTTTTCTTAGCAGATCATTAGTATGGCAACAAAACAACCCTCTTCTGAAGTTTGCTTCCATTTAATTTAGCTCACACCTTTAGGAGAGGGTTTTTCTTCCTTTTTAGAAATCACACACTTGAAATGGCTTCATTTTCTAATAAAGACAGTTTTCATTTGGTTTCAGATGCCACAAACTATGAAGTTCGTGCATCTGCTCCTTCCTCAAGAACAATCTTCAGTCCCTCTTTTTAATGAGCACCAACCCACTCACGAGGGGTAATCCCTGAGACACAGCCACACACCTATGTCCTGCGAACCTCTTGGCTGTACAGTACACTTGACAGATGGGGATAACTGCTGTTCTGAGTATTAAAAATATTACTATCAGATAAAATTTGGGCTAAGCTTAATGTTCACAAATCAACACTGTTCTTTATTTCTCTCCCTTAAATGGCTGTTCTCCTTAAAGAGTGTCCCTTGTCCAGTTAAGAGGCAGAAATACCATGTAAGTGATAAAGAACAGAAATTATAAGAAAATAGATAATGTAATACCCAGGAAGTTCTCATTAGGGCTAAATTTTGGGTTTATATATTTCTGTATATCCTAGTCAAGGTCTTTGACTGATACATGTTAGTACAGCTCTTACATCTTAAGTGAATAGCTGTACCAGCAAAAGCCTATCCAGTGCACTGTTTTATGGACAGTGTTCTGGAGAAGTTAGCTATTTCAGTAATCTAGCACCAAAAATTATCCTCATCCGTGACAGTGTTTCACAGGTCTATACCACTTTTAGCTGACAACGTAGGCTAAAAATTGCTAAAATGGCAGAGATCTCCCTTATAATTCAAATGAAAAACGTAATGACAGAGTTCACCATCAGTGTACCGATTGTCCAAGCTGACACAAAGTCCTCAAGTCACTAAAACTGCCATCAAGTGCACAACTAAATGCAATATACAGTCAAAGTTGAAACCTGAAGACAAGCAATGCCACTGCTGCATCAGTGTTGTTCTGCTGAAATCTTTGCTGGCATCTGCCAGCATAATGCCAATGGCAATGGCAATCCTCTTTCACAGCCTCCTGTATAATATTTCACAAGTGGACTGGTTGAAAACATATCCATACTTAGAAAATAGAGTTTTAACAACAATGTGAGGCAAAAAACTACCAAAAGCTGCCCAGCTTGCCCTACTTCACGCCTTGGAGGTCAAAATGGGCTGTGTAATGGGGGAAGCGTGTTGATCTTCACTTTGAAGGTCCATGTCAGTGGCCTCACTGCTGTTTGGTGGCCTGCACTTCTCTCTCTCAGCTCAGCCCACCCAGCCCAGTCCAGCCCAGCCCAGTGCTAGTGAGCGGGAGCTGGGACAGGCCATGGCAGGAGCCTCACTGCACACTTGGGAACTTCCCTGGAGCCTCAGCACCAGCCATAAGCTTCCCCACTCTAACTGCCTGTCTCATCCTGCCACCCACCTTACCCACCACCACCTCCTCCCCTGGGTGACACCAGCCAATAGCCCCAGGGCACAGCCACACTTGCCTGTCTGGTAAGACTGTGCTGGAGGAGAGGGGAGAGGGGAGAGGGGAGAAGAGCCCCTGACACACCTGAAGCAATTTTCTTTTCCCCATTAAGTTTTTATCTCATCTACTACTTAGCCCAAGTTAACAACATCACATTTTTCAAGGCAAAGTAACAGCATGTGCTGATCCACCTGTCAGCTTCTTGTGGTGCTACTATCTGCAATTTACTGACTACCACGCATTCAAACTAGTCCTTGGAAAGGCTGAAGGTTCATCAAGCGCAGACGAGATGGGCATGCCCATGTGACCTCTCATAATTTTGTGGGTACAAACCTCTCCTGCCTGTCGTCTGAGCCTCCTGGCTGTGACTAGCAAAAGAGTCCAACACACTTCCATAAGAAATCAAGAATCAAATTTTAAATTCCCTTATCCACAAAATAATGTGACACGCTGCTTGAATTTTTCTCTTTGCTAATGTAGTCACGTATTTGTTATCACAGCATTAGCAGTCACAAACATTCCGTATCAGCTTTCCTCCCAAAATATCATAACTGCCTTAAAAGTAGTGAAAAAAAAAAAGCATGGCTTTCGGGTTCTGAAGATTTCTTTCTTAAAATGAAAAATACCACAACAAACCAAAATGAAAACTCAGAATACATATTAGTCATATTTTCAGTTGATTAGCTGACACTTCAGGGCCTAAAAGTAATTTAAATATTAGCAACATATTTTCCCAGAAAATAACCCATCCAAAACCCTGAAATTTCCCAGGATCGTGATTCCAGGAAAGGGGTCTGGTTTAAAGAAGATACAAAAAGAGTAACACTCATACCCTGGAAATACATCATTTTTGCCTTTTTTTTTGCCATTTTTGTAACTTTCTTGTCTAGAATCACTTTTTACACTCAGTAACAGAAGTTAGAGAAATCTCTTGGTCAAGCACTCATGGGAGGACACTCAAATTTTGCAAACTTCTAAAGCAGCTTAGAGTCCTTACTCTGTTCTTCCAGGAGTTTGAACTGAAAATGTTGTCTCGTGACAAACTAAGCACTTGCAACTGCACTACATCACTACATGGTCCAAGTTTATGATGAACCTTTTCAGGATCTTCCTTTGTAAGAAACCACAGTAGAGCACTGTGGTCTGTAAATTCAAGAAGCTGAGTATCAGTTACAGAAGATAAAATGGAGTGCCTTCCTCCATACTATTTAGGCACCCAGTTGCTAAATGCTTTTCTCCTTCCTACACCCTGTTACTCTTCAAAGCTGCTATTTACCTTCATAGGACTTAATTCACACCCCACAAATAAAAGTGTAACTGAATCTATTAACTGACATATTTTAGCAAATAATCGGATTAGTTGAAGGGTCCAAGTAATACATGATTTGACTGTCCTTCTAAATGTTCTTTATTTTTTACTACTCAGCAATTTTTTCTGTAGCTCCACAGGACCCCTGAAACCTGGTGCTGCCTCTCCTCCAGCCATCTCCATCTCGACAGGAATTGTTCGGTTCTTTCAGTCTACCTGGTGAAGATACTGTGTGGTACTATAAAGTGATATGAGTTATTAACCACCCAATTAACCACATAAAGCTATTCAGCCTTCTGTCTTCTCTCCAACACGATCTGTCTACATCTGTTTCTCCTTCCATGCTTTTTGTAGGCATTCTTGATGGTGAAAATCTGGATGAATGTAATTTTTAAAACTTGGGGAGAGAAGGGAGAGAGAGGAAGATTTCTAGAAAAATCCTATTTGTACACTGGGTATACAAATGGGGAAAAAAAAAAGAAACAAAACCCAACAGTTTACCTGTTGCCTGCCTGAAAGGCTTTTATCCTACTAATTTCCTCACTGCAGGAAGAAAGTGAAATTGGCACACGCTTCTCTGGCAAGTTGTTGGAGCCTGAGTGCCCTGACTGTCAGCCCCTCCTCTTCCTCCTCCAGGCTGACTGCCAGCTTGTTTCTGCCTGTTCTGGAGAAGCTGGGCATGCAGAAAACCTGGGGAGAGGGTTGAGATTGAGAGCTCCCATTCACCTTTTACCTGCCAGTTAAAAAAATAAATAAAAATATTTTTATTCAAATTAGCCAGAGAAGAAGTCTGACAGAAGAAAGTCTGATTGGTTTTAAGGTGTCTGAGGCTCCCTAATGACTTCAGAAAAAAAGTGGTATATAGATCTACTTTCTTGGAAAAAGGAAATAATATTTGTTAAGGTAAATAAAAATATATTTAATGACATTTTGTTATGGATTCAAATTAAAATGATAAATTAACCAAATGTATTATCCTGAACTTACTGCCAGGTCCCATATTTTATATACAGAGAAGTAATAAACATGAACATTTTCTGATTTGGAAAGGAAAAAAAAAAAACCTTTGTTTTTGTTTTTTTTAATATTCCCTAAAGTTTTATCTTAATAATTCCTCATTTTGTGCCTATCATGTCAGGGCTGTAACAATTAATTTGTCTGAGTTTTTTTATTTTATTTTAGTAATAACAATAGCTATCACACATATGGCTTGCTTTTCCTTTTGCCAATCTGGCTCCCTATAATAACTTTTGGGTGGGTGTTCTGAACAACTTACTGAATTTAACAAATGTACCAAAAAAACAAAAGGAAATTTTAGGAAACACTTCTTCACTGACCAAGTTTTGCTTACTCTTGAGTTCTAGTCAGTGATACGTGGAAAAGTTCTTAGAGGCAGATCAGATCAAGTGTAAAGAAATACAGTGACTGACATAGCAAATATCGAAAGTTCAGTAGTTTTTCAACTGAGAATGAGTTGAAGAAAGTGTTGTCAGGCAGTGGCTTAAGTCACTGCTGGGATGAATTAAGAATCCAGTCATTTAGCCCTCAGGTAAAATCTGGAAAGTAGCAGCTCCATCTAGCTCAACACAGTGTGCTGTCCCCTGTTTGATTTTTCAGGTCACAATTTGCATATTCTGATATTAACTATGCAAATGGGCAATGAGCATGATTACAGGCACCAGGAAAACATGCAGTATGTTATGATTTAAAGCACCTTTTTCTGCCACTGTCTTCAGGCTGAGAGAATGCCTTGGTGCAGTGGAATACTCGCATGCTTTGTATCAAGCTTCTCCAGTGAATGCATGTCACTATTTGCATGTCACAATCTTTGATCTTCCAGACATTAAGAGCTGAGTGGCAGAGATTGCTCAGTGAGATTGCTGCTGCTCTGAGCTCCTTAAGGCTATTCTTACTTGCTTATCCTCATAGCTTATACACAGCAATGCTTGGCATGGCATCGAAGTCTCTGTGTGTGCTGACTTGGGAAACCTTTCCAGGTTCTGTGCTGGCTGCACACAGTCTGCACCGTCCAGCTTTTACTTCCCATTGAGGTTGTGTTGGCACAACGTGGAAATAGCTGTTCAAACTGCTGTCTTTCACTTCTTTCCCCTGAGTTCTCTATCAAGTCCATGCCAACATTTATAGACTGTATTCCTTGTATCTTCCTTGCTTGATTCTTGAAGTTTGGTGCCATACTCTGACGCTCCAAACATCTGCTGTACCTTTTAATCATTCATAATAATTCTTAAGCTGACTTTGTTTTTTGAAACTGTTTTAAATAGAGTTCAGCTAAAACTTGCAAATGTCAATACAGTGACAGTCATATATTGAGTAAATTGTACTAGGAATCTGTTAAACCCCCTTGAGATTTTAACCTATGCAACTTTATATGATGTGTGGCCTATCTTCACAGGGAGCTGATAAGGAATTAAGTTACTGTGGCTTACCAGGCATCAGCTGAGCTACCTTTCATTTACACTGCGTGTTCTCAGCCTGCAACAAATGTGAAGTAACATCATTTATCTGAACACTTTTACTGTGGGTTAAGCTATACTATACATGAATTAAGTGTGCAGCTACGGGTCCTTAGTTCAGGTCATACCATATTTTGACTTCAAGTGTGAATATCTAACAAAGTAATTATTTGCCACCACGTTAGTGAAGGGGAAAGGAAAAGAGTATTTGAGCAAGAGGTCTCTTGCCCTAAAGAAGAGAAAGCCATCAGTCAATTCTGCTACATTTCTTGGTGTGTGCTAGACAGATCCAAGTCTTGGGGATTTACCCGTCTCTTTGTTCACCATGTTTCAAAGTCTCTTTAGGATGAGTGAAATTCCCCAGAGGGAGACAGACCTCCCTGTAAAGGTACTGAGACTTTTGGTCTACCCTGGGGAAACAAGTGCAAGGAATACATCAAGGAAGAGCCACATCATAATGCTTGTCAGCCTGCGACATAACCACAAATGTTGCTGAGTGTATGGGAGCTCAGATTTACAGTTCTATCCTGGATCATAATTTTTCTGCCATTTATTTATAATATGTAAACAAGTCATGAATATATAAAATATACGCTAGAATGAGGATTTTAGGCTCTCCTGTTTGGTCACTGCAGTCTTGGCTTATATAAGTACTTGCAATCTCATACAGAGTTTGCTCAAGACCAAGGCAGGAAGAATTTCTTCTCCATTCATCTGCTGTCTAGACAGGCATACTTTTAAAGCTGTACAAGCTGTTTCTGGGTTTCCTTCCTAGTGACTGTTATCAGCTTTGTTTCAAAAGAAGTATGGTAAACTTCAGCGACATTCATGGCAAGCATGACATCAGTCCAAGCATTTTCTGATCTTTTAATAGAATAATATTTTATTGAACAACTGTAAGATGATTAGTAAAACATCAGCAGCAAAGAGGCAGTTAGGTAAATGCTTCATTTCATACAACATCTAACATATAAAGAAAAGAACATTACTAAAAGGAGCCAAAATAAAGCTTGAATACTACATTTGGATATTTTTAAATTAGTCTTTTGCAGAGTTATGATTTTATCACCAGGAAGGCTAGGAAGTTTCCTTCAAGTATACATATTTTTATAGTAACAGTCACTTTTGAACTAACATAATGCACATTCAGGTAATATCCAGTGTAAAAAAAAAAAAAAGGTATTTTTTAATCCAAAAATTAAGTGACAATTTAATCTATGTATGCTTAAGAGAAGCCTTGTAAAAGTAAAGAAATCCTTTATGAGATTCTAACCCATGCTCATCTGTTAATACCTACAATATAGGCACAAGATGACAAACACTAGAATCTTAATCTTCTCATATAAAAATGTCAAATTAAATCCCAGCTCTGTGCAGTATGGCAAAAAAACCTAACCAAACAAAAAAGAAAAAAAAACAAACACCCCCCCCACAAATTAAAAAAAAAACCACAAACCCCACCAGTTGTCTTTATTTTGGTTTCTTTTAAATTTTAACCCTACCTAAACAAAAAAAAATCATTAACAGCAGTTTACAGCAGTCTTGAAAACCATTATAAAATCAAAATAGTTTTTGTAACTAATGTATATTAGAAATGTTAAATGTTACATGTGCCTGTATGTACTTACAAATGTTAACATTTATAGAAATGTTAAGAATTCTCATTTATCTTATCTACGTTAAAAAAGCAATTGTTTTGATCAGTCTCTTATTAATATGCATTTATTTTGTTCGAACTACAAAACAATAATCACGCATTACATCATTTAAGCGCAATACATAACAACTGCTTCTTTTTATTGAAAGAATTAGACATTCTTTGTTTCTCTATCAATAAAAATGAAAGCTCTCTAAATTTCCAGAAGTGTATTACACATCCATCTCCCAGTAATAACGAGGTTGTCAATAATATCCTTCCTTATGTCCATTTCACTGTAAACTGAATCCAATAAATACTGTGGGTTTCCTTTAGCATTAGCAGGCAAGTATTTAAATAGATATTAAAAGTTTGGTAATTGTTTTAGGTACCATCAGATTCTAAGAATAACCTCCTTTTTTTCTCATGAACTAGAAAAGGAGTCTCCGTAGGTGTAGTCAATGCAATGGTAGTGATGTTTTTGTGGTGCTCAGCTTTGATGCAGAATCACTTAAGGCAGATTCGAATTAGTAGATACATTTTTGTACCTAATGAAAGGTAATATCGTCTTCTGACTCATCATTCATAATAATATACAATCAGAAAATTACAAATTTAGTTACTCGCCATGTTTCAACCCAGTAGGTCACAGAACTTGCCTATTAAGTCTCATAAATATTTTTCACACGTGCTATTTTTCATACAGTGCACACAGATTTATTTTTTCCACATATGACACTCTATTCGAACCTCTTGTTTACCAGGGGATTTATACCTACACAGAAAGAAAACTGCAAAATAGAAATAATTACGGAGAGACAAATCTTAAGGGCTTTATAACATCCTGTGTTTTGGTTAGCATGACTTGTTGGCCCTTCCTTTAGATAAGTTAAACGAATTTATACTTCAATTGACTCAACGTTCACTGGAATATCTTCACAAGATACTCTAGGAATGTTTTCCTTTATTGTCGTTTACTACTTACTCAGTCTACTCCTGTCAGAGACATTAAAATTCATCTTTGGCTCTACATACAGAGTTCTCACTACCATCTACAGTTACCGGTATCAGGGAGTAGCCTGAGAAGGGCTATCCCATAGCTAAAAACTGTACATCTGGAGAACGAGTTAGAACTTTTTGCAAGAGGGTAGCCCAAAATCTTGCCAGGAGAATTACATAACATGTCTGTGCTTTGCTGCCCCTTCAGTAGAACTGGCATTAAAAAACAAACCAAGCAAAGAAACCCCGACAAACCCAAAACATTACAAAAAACCCCACATGTTCAATGCACTTAAATACAACAGAGTGATGACCAAAGAAAAGCCTGTCATAGATGTGAGCTGTTCCTCTGTAAGCGGCTCTATACGCCTGCCTTACCTCAGGCTTCAAAGCATATCAAAAATAACCAGGTTTCCCCTCCAGAAGAGGAGTGTCACATTTGGGAAGACTAATTCTGGCTGTAGCAAGTAATACTCACTAGCCCCCTGATTGCCAGCACTATATAGCCTCACAAACACAAGAGTAAACTCTCACAAGGACTTTTAAATCAGAAATAGCATATACTATATATACACATACACATTTATATAAAGCCACACAGATCAAAAAAAAAAAAAAAAGGTTCAAGCTTCATCTGCCTTTATACCAAATTTTATCAGCATGAGGGCAGATGAAGCTTGATCCACATTTTTATATCTTTGCATATGTGGGAGATGCAGTTTGCTGTTAATTTAAAGGTACAGCACCACCTGGTGTTAGCATGTATCATTATATGTAAGAGCTGCTTTCATGTCTTCTAGTTCATTTCAGTTGATCTTTCTTGAAAGATTGTACTGTCTACAGGTATTCTGGTAGTATTACCAAGGTTAGGATGACATGTCTATATTGAGCCAGAATAGTCTTTTGCCAAATAAAATTCCTTATTTCGATTTAGATAGGACAGAAATAAAGGCAGCAAATGAGCTGTTGTTACATATGTATGAGAATTAATTTGATCTCGAGAATGATTAGCAATACTGTAATTTACCTCATGAATGAAAAAAAGAAAAACAGTTTCAAGCTTAGATAAGATCTCACCAAAAGAGGAATTTTCAACATGTTTTTATGTGGTAACTGACTATTTCTAGAGAAGTTTGCCCTACGTTCTCTTAAAAACAATGTTATAAATATTTACATTTTAAACTAGTAACATCTTATTATTACACTGTGTCTGTCACTTCAAAATTATACTACTTTATTAAAAAGATAATTTAAAATATATTCATTTTTGACACAAGTAGTATGCATACTAATACAGATTTCTTAATGCTTCAATACCTATTATGTAATGGGAATGAAATTTCACTGATATACTTTGAGTGAGCATTGTTGAAATGTCAGCCCATTATTTGAGTGGTGAGCCCTATACCACAGGGATTACAGTTTTATTACATGTTTGTTTAGTGACTTCCACAATGGGACCCCAGCCTGGTGTCAGTTTCACACCGGGAAAGAGAAGTATAACCAGTAATAAACAAAAAGTGTACAGCCCTATTAATCAAAGTTTCCTAAAACTTCTAAATCCATTCTCTAGATCAGCTTTGTAAAGCCTGACAAGAAAACTTAAAGAAAACACAACCTTCTCACCCCCATTAAGTGTACTGGAATATCATATAACTTTCCAAACCTGCTAGAAAGATGAAATGCAATACACTTGTAAACCAGGAGTTAGCTAAATACCATCTCTGAATTAACATCAGATTTTGGGGTTTTGTTGTTTGTTTTTTTTTTTTCAGTCTTCTATCTAAAATTTCAAGTAGGTTAAATCACTTAATTTTCTCACAGGAAGAAATTAAACTCCTCAAGTGAAGCACTGATGGAGTACATCACCCAAACACTTCCAAGGTCTTTTTGATGAAGTCCTGAAAATTTCCACTTCAGGATTAATTTCTTTTGTTTATTATCAGTGTATTTTAGCTGTATATTTTTCATGCCCTCCTGTTTTGCTAGTCACTTAAGATTCCTACCATCATCACTACCATCAGCAAACACAATAAAAATACACTGGAGTTGCAAGTACTGTATTCTTAGTGCGTGTACTCAGCGTGAGAGAGAATTGGCAGCATACGAGCTGACCTGTGCCAACACCATTATTAATTCTTCAGGTACTGTTAGTAGCTTCAGGCTACAGAAAAATAATTTACTTAGAAAAGCAGTAGGGACTTTTATAAAACCTTACAAGGTGAACAGCCATTTTTAGTTCTATATACAGACAGACAGTAGTTTCCAGGGAATAAAGCACATAAATTTCAAAGTAGCAATTTATTACCTAGTGCTTTGTTAGTGTATACTTTATGGAATTATATTTATTACTATGCATATTTTAAAATCTGCTTGTTAGGAAACTGCTAATTTTTATTGTCTGCTGTGGTAGGCATCCAAATTTTGCCCTCTCTGGAAAATGAGGACTGCGCTAAAGAACTTCATGAAGTTTGCAACCAAGTAGATTTCAAAACCTGTGGAGACACCAGAGATAATTTTTTTTTAACATTTTTTCATAATTTAGAAATAAGACAGCTGTGAATTGCACATGCACATAAAGTAAAACAGCAACTAAGTCAAAATTAATCATAGGGAATCCATGTAGAATTCAACAAATATATTTGGCTGAATAAAATGGGGATAAATATTGTAACATCAAACATCATTGTTTCAGACGTTCAGAACAAAATCTTTCATATTTCAACTCAAAAGTTTGCCTTTTCAAATAATTGTTGGGTAGGATTTTTAGAGAATTTCACAAAGAAACAGACCTTGAAAACAATTGATACTTATATTCATTCCAAGTAACTTTGAATTTCCATAGTTCAGATACAAAACCAAATTATTTTATTCATATAGGTCTGGTTAAAACCAGAATTCTCTAGATGTAGGTATTCAAAATGTCTGTTTTGCTGGTGTCACTATCTTGGATGATTATGATAGTGAGCTCAATTCACTGTAAATACACATCATTGATGACAGTCTGAAAGATATAGGCTGGCCTATATCCCTAGACTCTGTGAGAATACAAGAAAGAAATGAAGCTTCAGTAAGGCATTATAAAATCTAAGGTATTTGGAGGTCAGTATTGAAAAACAATGTTCTGCTTCTGATCAAGTCAGACCCAAACATGGTCTGTTTAAGCAGACATGCTAATGGTTAATCAAGATTTCCTAAATTAGTAACTACATGCAGTACTGTTTTTCTGAGGAGGTGAGCAGACTAATAGAGCCAGAGTCATCAGGTTACCATAAAAATTCTTAAATAGACATCTGTTTTCCAGAGCACATGATGAGGGAACAAACACATGAGCCTTCACCATTCCCCAGTCCAGAATCTTCCCCATGTAAACAGCAGCTCCAGTAAGTCCTGAATGTGGCTGATGCCATAAACTGCATCTTGGATCATTGGATCAGATTGGATCATTGTAACATTCAAAAGGTGGGTATGAACAATATTTAATGGATAGGAAGAGGTCTGAACCTTTCTCTTTTGCTAATCTCGTATGGTTGTATTTTAATTTTGATTGCTTTTTCTATGTACCTGATTATAGCAATGCAAGAACATCAAGTGATAGCAAAGAGACCAAACCAGGTAATTCGGGTACAAAACACAATGTGAACTGTAACACTGAGAATCCAGTTGGATGTTGACCTCACAGATGGAAATCTGCTGAAATCTCGGATTCTCAAGAACCTCACTCTATGTCCTAGAAATATTACTCAGCACTTGCTTATACTAGAGAGAAGTTTGGAGAACTGTACATCATGGTAGCAGCAGGCCTAAGAGATAACCTTGACCTTTATGAGTAAAGAATTTGATGACTAATGACCAACCTTTAATTCCGTATGATATCTATAGACAAAAATGTAGAGATTTGAGGATTAAATTATTATAGTATCTTAAGCAGGTACTTAAGCTACAAATGAGCTTTGTATGTATTCAAAGTCCAATGTGTTTCAGAAATGTAGTGAAGGATTGCCATGTGAATGCAAAGTCAGGGTTTTATACAGAATCAGAATTTTAGTTTTAACTTAGATGGCTTATTATTTGAAATA
>JANHFX010025608.1:0-47572 GCA_027560015.1 Chloroceryle amazona
TCTGATTACTTTGCTGTCATCTCTGATTTATGGCCTAAAATGCACGAGAATAAAGTGTTCATTTTTTTCCTCCGCTAACACAGGTATCTACGGGGTAAACTGTCCTTGTGAGCTGATCTGATTGAAATTAACTCATCAGACCCCTGCAAAGTCAAAACTATCACCAAAATGTCTGAAATTGTCTCCTGCCCACGTCAGCCAATGCCGTGGCTGCACGGTCACCAGGTCCCCCACAAGGAAGAGTCAGTGCAATACTTTTGTTGCTGGAACAGGGAACAGCATTCCTTAGTTTGGTGATAACTCCACAGTACACCCCTGACTCACATAAGGGCTGTCCTTTCTCAGAGTTGCTCTGTCATCTGAGGGACGGCACCGAAAAACACTGTGGGTTCATCAGGCTGGCATCTCACCCTTCCTGCATTGCTACCCAAAGAGAAGGGAAGGGGATGGAACTGGTGGTTTCTTCCCTTTCCTGTTTCAGCTCTTCCAGTTTTCACTGCCACCTTACTACACACCTGAAATTGCCATCTACTTCTGTTTTCTGGCAAGAAACCAACTACAAAGAGGCAGCTGTAGGAACATGAATGAAGACTCAGAGCCAAAGAATGAAAATAATAAAGGAATTAAAATAGTTGTCATAAGTAATATCCTTACTCCCTAAATCTCTCCTTCCCTCATCTGCTTTATCTGTGAGCTGTCTATTTCTGTTATCAACTTCAACTTTTGTAGAAATGACAAATTGAAAAATTGTCAAGAAAATAGTCGGAGTAAAGGTCCAGAGTTTACAAAGAGCATACGCAGCCATGTGATGTGAATAGTCCATCTCTTCTGTACAGAAGGGCAGTCCTCAGGTTTCTAAAGGTTTTGCTGTTAAAATGCTACTCCTGAAAGAAATTAAATGAGCAGCATGGAGGTTTCCATAGAAGGTACAGCTCAGCCTGCAAAGGGACCCAGTGGCTTGGGTATAAATGGCAAGGATTTGGTAGCAGGGGATGACCAGTGTGGAAGGATGTCATGAAAAGTCAAGTGCCAAGCACAGCAATCTCTGAAACATGCAAAAACACCCCATTACCTACCAAAACTGCTGCCCATCTGAGGACCACATGATGCCCTGACTCAGACATATTTAGGAAAGCAAGTGATGCTCTTGGAAACACAGGGCTGAAGGAGGCAGGTGGAGAGAGAAGGAGACACTGCCTGACATAGAGGGGGACACCTCTGAGGACCCACACTGGGGCAGGAACAACCTTGAGGGCCTATGACCACGTAAAAGACTAAGAACAGCAGAGGGAAAACAGCAAAGAGCATACAGGAGTCAAAAGAAACCAACACAAGTATGGCAAACAGAAGCTAATTGCCTCACCGAAGGGACTGGGACAAACCCAGTATAAACTGTGTAGGAAATCAGAGAAGCTGTGATGAAGCAGGGCTAGGAAAGGTGTTTAACCCAAGATGAGCATTGAGAAAGGGGAGAGAGCTGTTTACTTCAATGTGTAATTGTTGGTGCTCTTGTTTGTTTTTTTTTTCTCAGTAGTCTGATCAGTAATCAGAAATTTATGTTAATTGGCAATAAATAAGAAAATAAAAATTCCACAAGCTGAAACTATTTTGCCCATGACACCCTGAGCATGTCATGCTGGCTGACATAAATAAGCAGGTCCTAACCCCTTATTACCCATTCACACCATAAATCTACCCTAGTACAACATACTCTGCAGTCACCATCTTGAAAACTACATTATTCATTGCAAAACTTGCTCATGCATTTCCAATTATATAATTCATCTTTGGACCTATATCTTATGGGAACCTGACAAATTATCATTTAGGTTATTGATGCTTCAGGCATCAATGGGAAGAGCAGGAACTGAGAAGAAATCCAAATCTTTTGCTTGCATGGGACTTCTCAAAGAAGCCAGATAGGCTTTGTATAAAAATACTTGAAAGTTTTCAGGCCATGTGCAAGGATTTCAGTCCAAAGGAGTGCTCATGCTTTTAGGTAAAACCACCAAAGCAAGGGGTTTATAAAGTAAGACAAATCTCAAACATCTAAAGAAAATTCTGAGTTGCACACATTTTACAGTTAAAACATTGTAAGTAAATAGAAAAATACTGTTATTCATTGGTAAATTGAATTTTCCTGTGTGTTACAGCAACTCCCTCATATTGAAGGGATCCTTAACAACACGCACATCTATCCTTCTTCCTAATGCCGTTGTTGAGAAAGAACATCTGAAGTGGACAATCCAAACAAATAAAGCAGCCCTTTGAATCATGCTACTGAAAGTGGGTGAAACTACTTCTAAAAAATATTCACTGTGTTAAAGCCAAAGCTGAAACCTGACTTCTTCATACTGATACTCCAATATAGTACAAAAACTAGCCATGCAAATGCTGATTTTTGTGCCTGTGCCTGACTTTTAATACTGTGGGACTATTTGTGGTAGTGCAGATAAGCACAAGCATGAGTGTTTGCAGAAACCAAGCTTATCTCCAGCCTGTATTAGCAGGATTCAGGGTACTCAAGCTGACACACACTGCTTTCTCTCAGGAGCCACAGGGTGAATAGCCTCCAAGTTTTAGATCTCCTTTTCCACTCTAACTTTAAAGTAAAAACTTCAAAAGTCTGCAGTAAGAACCTTCAGGGATTAATGTAATTCATTCTTTCCTGTCCAAGTTTTACATTGTGGGGTTATTACATTACTCACCACAACTGCAAGCTCTTGGCCAGAGACAACTGTTTCAGTTTATTTTAACAGGGTGTTTACCTTATTAAAGTAATAACAAAGAGGGATGATTGCATTAATTACTACATCAAACTAGCTGCCATGGCACTCCTCCGCCAACCCTCAAATCAATTAGTTGCATCTGTAGGTCGAGTGATTGAAGGGTTTTTTTATTATTATTCCTTTTCCTCTCTCTTTTTCTTTTTTTTTTTTTTTTCCTAATGCATTTTGCCATTAATAGTGTCTCTTCAAGTGAAAGCTATTGTTCTTCACTGTTAGGATGGGAATATTTAGATTGTGTCCTAACATGTGCTAAGAGGTTTGAGGCTTGATTAATGGCTGCTCAGAACCTTCTGAAGTGATACATACTCCACAAAGTGATTTTCAAATGCTACTATTTTCAACTGATTTAATTCTCCTGGTGTAATTTGTGACAGGGGTGCCAAAAATCAGTGAACCTTTGGGGTTGTCATTCACTCTGTGAATGACTGGCATTATGGGTGTCCCACTAATATAAATTTAGCATTAAGAATGTTACCATCAACAGCTACTTTTCCTGGGTTCATGATGCAGCATGGGCTACATCATGAAGCAGGAGGAGCTGGAACCCAATGTGCAGTAGGAAAACTATGATATAAATTTCCATCACAGAAACATGGTGGGATGATTCGTGCAGCTGGAGTGGCTATAAACTCTTCAAAAGGGATGGGCCAGGAAGGAGAGGTGGTGGAGTGGCTCCATATGTCAGGAGGTGCTTTGATTGTCTTGAGCTTGATAGTGGTGATGATAGGGATGGGTGAATATGTGTAAGAATCATGGGGAAGGCCAACAAGGCAGACATCATGATGGAATTCTGTTATAGACCACCCAAACAACATCAAGAAGCAGATGAAATATTCTGTAAGTGGCTGGGAGAAGTCTCAGTCACTGACACTAGTTCTCATGGGGGACTTCAACTTACCAGATGCCTGCTGGAAATAAAACACAGCAGAGAGGAAACAGTCTAGGAGGTTCTTGGCGTGGGTGTAAGATAATTTACTGACACAGCTGGTGAGAGCCAACTAGGGAAGGTGCCCCCTGGACCCGTTGTTCAGAAACAGAGAAAGACGTGGATGATTTGAAGGCTGGAGGCTTTCCTGGGCATAGCGATCATGAAATGATAGAGTTTTCAAGTCCTGGGGAAGTAAGGAGAGGATTCTATTGAACTGTCACCCTGGACTTCCAGGGGGCAGATTTTGGCCTGTTTAGGAGACTGGTTGACAGAGTCTATTGGGGGGTAGTCCTGAAGGGCAAAGGAATCCAGGAAGTCTGGACTTCCCTCAAGAGGGAAATCCTTAAGGCACAGGGGCTGTCCAGGTGTGCTGTAAGAAGAACCAACAAGGAAGACCAGCCTGACTGAACAGAGAGCTTTGGCTGGAACTCAGGAAGCAAAGAAAAATCCATGGCCTATGGAAGCAGGGGCATACAACTTGGGAAATTTACAAAGATTCCGTGAGGCTATGCAGGGAGAGAACTGGAAAGGCCAAAGCCCAACTAGAACTTAATCTGTCATAAAACACAATTAGAAATGTTTATATAAATTCATTAACAGCAAAAGGAAGACTAGGGAGAATCTCCATCCTCTATTGGATGAAGTGTATAGGATTGAGTGGGATCCACCCAATGTACTGAGGGAGCTGGCAGAAGTGCTCACCAAGCCATTCACCATCATTTACCAGCAGTTCTGGGTAACTGTGGAGGTTCCAGGTGGTTGGAGGATAGCAAATGTGACATGAATCTACAAGAAGGGGCAGAAGGACGATCTGGGGAGCTAAAAGCCTGTCAGTCTGACCTCGGGGCTAGGGCAGATTATATGGAGCAGATAATCTTGGGCCATCATGCAGCATGTACAGGACAATATGATGATACAAAACTGGGAGGAGTGGCTGATACTCTGGAAGTCTGTGCTGCCATTCAGTGAGATCAGGACAGTCTGGAGAGTTGGGCAAAGGAGAACCTAATGAAGTTCAACAAGGGCGAGGGTCAAGTGCTACAACTAGGGAGGAATAACGCCATGCACCAGTAATGGTTAGGGGTTGACCTGCTGGAAAGCAGCTCCATGAAGAAGGACATCGGAGTCCTGGTGGACAATAAGTTATCTGTGGAACAGCAATGTGCCTTGTGGACAGGAAGGCCAATGGCATCCTGGGGTGCATAAAGAAAAGTGTTCTCAGCAGGTCAAGGAAGGTTCTCCTTACCCTCTACTCTGCCCTAGTGAGACCACATCTGGAGTATTGTGTTCAGTTCTGGTCTCCCAGTTCAAGAAGGACCAGGAAATACTAGAGAGAGTCCAATGGAGGCTAGGAGCATGATTAAGGGACTTGAACATCTCTATTATGAGGAAAGGCTGAGAGACCTGGGACTGTTTAGTATAGAGAAGAGAAGGCTGAGAGGGGAGTCTTACTAACATTTGTAAATATCTGAAGGGTAGGGTAGGTGTCAGGTAGAAGTTGCTTTTCAGTTGTGCCTTGTGATAGGACAAGAGGTAATTGTAGCAAGGTGAAACACAGGAAGTTCCACAGCAACATGAGGAAAAACTTCTTTAATGTGAGGGTGACGGAGCACAGGAACAGGCTCCTCAGAGAGGTTGTGGAGTCTTCTTCTCTAGAGACTTTCAAAATCTACCTGGATATGTTCCTGTGTGGCCTGCCCTGGGTGATCCTGCTCTGGCAGGGGATTGGACTCAATGATCCCCAGAGGTCCCTTCTAATCCCTACCATTCTATGATTCTGTGATTCTATGCTTCTATGACAACCAGATGAACAGGCCCAGTCAGCAGGGGTTTATGAGACGCAGGTCCTGTTTGACTAACCTGATCTCCTTCTAGGACAAGGTGACCCACTTAGTGGATGAGAGAAAGGCTGTGGATGTTGTCTACCTGGACTTTAGACAGTAGTTCCCTCAGTATCCTACAGGAGAAACTGTCTGCTCATGACTTGGATGGGTGAATGCTTTGCTGAGTTAAAAAATGTCTGGATGGCTGTGCTCAAAGAGTGAATGGAGTTAAGTCCAGACGGTGGCCAGTCACAAGTGTTGTTCCCCAGCGCTCAGTATTGGGGCCTGTTCTGTTTGGTATCTTCATCAATGATCTGGACAAGGGGATTGAGGGCACCCTCAGTAAGTTTGCAGGTGATACAAAGTTAGGCAGGAGTGTTTATGTGCTTAAGGGTAGGAAGACTCTACAGAAGGTTCTGGACAGGCTGGATTGATGGGCTGAGGCCAATGGTGTGAGGCTCGGTAAGGCCTTATTAAGATGATATGATCCTGCTCTGGCAGGGGGTTGGACTCGAAGATGTCCAAGGTCCCTTCCAACCCCTAACACCCTGTGATACCTGTGAAGGCCAAGTCCTACACTATGGGTCCCAACAAACCCATGCAACACTACACACCTGGGAACAAGTTGCTGGAAAGCTGCTCAGGGTAAAAGAACCTGGGGGTGCTGATCAACAATCAGTTGATTATAAGCCTGCAAGAAGGCCACACAGCATCCTGTCTTGTATCAGAAATAGTGCAGCCAGCAGGACTACGGAAGTGATCATCCCCCTGTACTTGGCGTTGGTGAGGCTGCACTTCAAAGACTGTGTTCAGTTTTGGGCCCCTCAATCCAAGAAGGACATTATGGTGCTGGAGCATGTCCAAAGAAGGGCAACAAAGCTAGTGAAGGGTCTAGAGAACAAGTCTTATGAGGAGCATCTGATGGAGCTGGGGTTGTTTAGTGTCAAGAAAAGGATGCTTGGGGGAGACCTTATCACTCTACAGTTATCTTGAAAGGAGGTTGGGGCAAAGTGGGGGTCAGTCTGTTCTCTCATGTAACAAGTGATGGGACAAGAGGAAATGGCCTCAGGTTGCACCAGGGGAGGTTTAGACTGGATATTAGGACCAACTTTTTCATCGAAAGGTTGTCAAGCATTGGAATGGGATGCCCAGGGAAGTGGTGGAATCACCATCCATGGTAGGTATTTAAAAGACATGTAGATGTGGTGCTGAGGGACATGGCTTAGTGGTTACCTGAAAGTGCTGGATTAATGGCTGGACTTGATGATCTTAAAGGTCTCTTCCAACCTTAATTATTCTATAATTCTATGTGAGGACAGTCGTCCCCATCCACATCTGAGGCACAAACCACAGTTCCATCACTCCTGGGCACCATAGGCTGAGCATGTAGTCTTGCAGGTTTGGAGATACCCACTCTGCTTCCCTACAAACAGAACATATCAGATGAACAACTAGGGTGCTCCTTTGCCCCCAAGACTCTGAAGGGACATGTACGGTCATGATTCTTTAGGGGCAGAGTTCATTTTTCATCAGAGAGGGAGGGAGTTAGTCTGTAGGAGGCTGCCTGCAGAGATGGCAGCAGGCACAGCACAGTCTCCTATCTCTCTGATAGGGATAAGAAGCAAGTCCCTCAGCATTTTTAGTACCCTACAGCTGCCAGTTGCAGCTATAAGGATGACATTGGAGCTGGCTGCTGTTTCCCAGCTCTAACTTTATCTAAACCAGATCATAAGCAGTTCCAAAAAAGCTGTGGGGCTGGTCTAAATTAATCCAGCTTTTTATTGAGAGCTTAAAAGGGCAGGGAATGGCAATAGTATTCCTGTCACCTCCTGTCTTCACCATTCTGCTTGCCACCAGAAGCCACTGGCGCTAAAGATTTCCCAACAATGGTATAAATTGCATGGCAGGAAGATCCATCTCATTCTGGTCCCATTGTTCTAACAGTACAATATGTCTCAGTGCAGCAGAGAATCTGTCTCTTTGCATCTCTCCCATCTTCTAATAGGTTCCATCAAGAAAATGTGTTTCTTGTCTCATTTTATTCAGAGTACATGATCACAGTCAGAGACAGTCAAACAGATTTTTCTGGGGGAAAAATTGTTGCATATCAGACATGTCAACTTAAGTTGCTTGAGATTGGAATAGGGGTAAATACAGGAGAGGCCTCTGCCTCTGCCATAGGGGAAATTTTCACAGCAAAACTATCAAGGAGGGGGACATCGTGGTTTTTTTTATGTAAGTAACAACCCCAGGGCCATCATTGCAGTCAGTTAACAGGACTAGGAACTTCCCTGGTATCTCTGGGTCAAATTCTGCTAGTGGATGCTTCATTTGGTTTCCGTTTCCCTCATCTGGGCTCATGTATGCATCTAACAGTAGCATTTGGCCCCAAAAGAGGAATAAGCATTTCTGTTATAATCAGAAGCATTTGGTATGCCTCACATAGGATTTCATTCCTGGGTGAAAAAATCTGGGGAGATCAACAGGGTTCCTTTGTTGCCTGGTGATTTAAGGTGTGTTGATTTGCATGACTTCACCTTCCTCCTTCCAACACTCATGAGGCTATACTGAATTAACTGAAAGGAAAGAGAGGCAGCAGAGGAATGGGAGAATGGGACTATCCCACATGGGTCATTCATGTGTGCTGGTACTTATAAGATTAGAGAATTCCTATGTTTAGCAAGAAAAAGAGCCCACCCACCATCGCAGCACCCTGGTGCTTACGGTATTACGCCATGCAAGTAACAGATGGTATGTTTGTATTTAAAAGACTGTTTCAAAGCCAAGTGTGGTAAAGAAAATACCTATCATGATAATAAATCACTTTAGATGTCTGCAATCTTACAAAACAGGGATTGTTGAGAATTTTCGTGTTTCAATACACATTTTCTTTCAAAGGGATGGGAGGAGAGAAAGTTTTCAATTTTTCTTGAGATACGTAATTTTCTAGCTCACGTTATGACTTCGTGTCATTGAGAAGTACTCAGCAGAATTTGCTTCCATTGCATTACTTTCTGAAATGAAGACTTAAATACCATGCTAGTTGTAATGATGGGAGAATTTTCATCTTCATAAGAAGAAACATGTTCATGGTCAAGACATTTAACTGGGACTCGGAGCACATAAAGAACAATCCAAGTGCCAAAGCAGAGGCACTTAATGCAATACATGCAAAGTAGCCTTTGATGCCCTATTGTTCCAAGACACCTGCTTGAGGCTTGCAAATGTGATATAGGATTCTACAGCACATCTGCAACCTCTGGAAAGGCAGGCGAAGGGCAGATAGGGTATGGAAAGTGACACTGGTTACTATTGCTTAGGCACTGGAATTGCTACTCACTATTGCAATTTATTTCTTCATAGGTTTGTAATTCTTCCGATTCTGGGTTTGATGAGAAACATGCATTTCTGTCTAACTTACTGTAATATCCTACTCCGTCTCTTACCATAAAGTGAGTTCTGGTATAGACTGGGTTCTCTTCTGTAATACCATAATAAAAAGTAACTGATAGCAATGTTATGCTCAGTAATTCATCACAAATCCAAAGATTGCATCTTCTAATGTAGGCAGTTAATCTTATACAGCATCAGATAATATTCACCTACTGTGATGTTGTTTTTTTTCCCAGTGCTGCATGGTACATAACACTGGTGAATAAGTGGACAACAGGTGCTCATTTAAAATCTGCAAGAGCATAAGCCTTTGAAAGTATGGATAAAAAGCAGATTGACCAAAGCAAAGGCTGGAATTGAGCTGGGGTGTATCTGATGACATTAACATGCACTCCAAGAAGATGAATTAAGATCTTATGAAAGAAGATTGAGACATGGAAAGACAGAAGCTGCTGGCAGGGCAGGCATTAAAGTGGTGGTGATCAGAGAGAATACAAGTTGTTATAAACTAGGAGAGGAAATAGCATCTCTGTGAAGAAATAGGTAGGCATTAAATTGGACAGAGTACATTTGCACTGTAGTGACTTTAGACATGTCCAAGCAAAAGATGCATAGAAATGACCATAGTGTTTACTGGACTTCTATCTTATTGACAAGATGAAGATTCATCAGGAATTAACTGCAGGTGGGAAATCTAGAGTAAAGCTAGATAAGTAAAGCATGCTTAGAGGCATAAAGATAAATTCAGGAGCACTGGCTTCATCTAAGTTACCTTATGAAAACAGTGTGTTCCAAATGACAACAGTCATTCACCTTTACTGTGGTCTGCAGAAAGAACAGTCTCTGGACTTTTTATAGTTGAGCATTTAGTGAAATAGTTACTCCAGAATAAGTGTCCTTAGTAGCAGTTAACCAAATTGAACTGAGTTGAAATTGGAATTGTATAGAATAAGACTGTCTATGCATGGACTTACGGCAAAATAACAATTTTGCAATCGTTTTCCTGGAGTAACTCAAGATTAATCAGACCTATGGCCTTGCAAATAAAATAAAAATATTATTTAAATATTGGATAACTTTAAACAGGATCCATTGGGCTAGTGCTTCAAAGGTTTCCCTCAGCTTCTTTGTTTTTTTGGCCTAGGAATTACATTTTTACTAGACCTTTACTGCTTTTGGGAGATTGCAGATAAGAGTACTAACTTGCACAAAATTAGGGAAATTAGAGCCCCTTTGGCAACCCAGTGTGGTACTGTTCCCTATGGTCTCATTTGGAGGAAAACTGCCCAAAGGCCAAACTGTACCTGTGACTGGGAGCATACACACTCCTTGTTAGTGTCAGTAGAAATTCCATACACAGACCTAGGTAGTAAATTGTGCTGCATACTTACTGTAAAAATTGGTGGTAAGGAGAAATGTAACAGATTTTTTCTGGAGTTTGTGCCTTGTGAAGATGATTGATATCATCATGCATAAAATATTGAATATTTAAATGGGCTTGGGAATCTCATCCCCTGATTACTTGATGTTAAAATATGTCATTTTAGAACTCAGAATACCCTTTCAAAGAATTTTTTAACTTTCTCACTCTCTCTGGAGTCATTAATTATACAGTTTTGAGAATCAGTCAAGGGACATACTCAGTTTTTTTCTCCAGCAGGCACAGAAATCCAGTTCAAAGTGTTCTACCTAGTCTCTCAGCAAATTAATAGACTGGTATATGTGCTTCCTTGGCTAACGCTTTTCACCTGTGACAACTGCAAGTAATTATTTTGCCCAAGTGAAACTGATTCTGGGCATTCTCAATGAGAAAACCTTTCTTTCCAGGTTCAATAAAATTTGGTATGCATTTCACCCTTGGAACTTAGATCTTTCATTAAAAAGTTGTATGGCAGTAAGAGCTGACTCTTTGCATTTAAATACTGGTCTCCAAAGAGACAGCAATAGTGGGAGCAAGAGTGCCAATGTTATTCTTTAAAGATGAGGTAAGTTACATCCTGCCCAAACTTGAGAGAAATGGGTTTGTGACAGTTATTTTTATTATGACAGGGCTGCTTGCAATGGTTGAAAAAAAGCAGCTGCACTAAGATATTTTTTTAGGATAAAAGCTGGTAAAAAGTTGAGTAATTCTCCTATTTCAGGTAGAACTGGCTACAAATTGTCCCAGAAATCTAAACAGGGCTTTGGCAAACCTCACTATTTTAAAAATACTGACTGTAGCCCAAATGTTTACAGAAACCTCATCAGAGCAACATCAGAATAAATATCATGTTTTTCAGGTGGACCTTAATAAAAGTGTGTCCTTCTTTGTAAACATCAAAAAAACCCCAACAATAAACAACCAAAGACAAAGAGAAAATCACAGGTTCAAAACTGAAACCAAAATGAGGGCTTTCTGGCCATTGTGGTCATGAGCCACCCAGCAGACAAATGTCAGTGATTCCTTCCTTGCAGTGTCACTCTGTCACACCACCATGCATGTTGCTATACCTGATGCTGATGCCACACCTCGTGTCTCAGTGAGTTTTCCTGTTCAGGCTCAGTTCTACTTCCTCAGCTGTATGGCCACTTTCAGCATTCTGCTGTAGACTACTTTACACTCAAAAAAGTGTTAGGTCTGGTGCAAAGAAGGAAGGAAACAGTGACTCCACTCAACTTTTATTATGTCTCAAGACATTAACCTTGCCTAATTATTTGAATGGTCTGAGAAGAAATAAGGAGTATACCAAAAGACAGCGTAGAAAAATTAGTACAATCATGGTGTTCTGAAACTTGTTTGTAAAGCACTTTCAAATATTCAAATGAAAGATGGTGGAGGTTGGGTTATTGCTAGTAAAATCCAAATAACTTATTGAAGTATTCATGAAGTGAATGCAAGAGTTACATCATTAGTTGTCTTAAACCTTTTCACAATTGAATTCTACAAATCAGCAAACAATGAGATTACTCCATTGGTTATTGGGTGCGGTAGTATTTACTTCACCACTACAAGTTGCTTTTATTGGGCACTGTTACATCAGCTAATCATGAGCAGGTCTGCCCTTAGGAAATTTTGTTTAGCAAACCAAAAATACATCTCTTTTTAATGCGAAACAGTTGACACGAAGGATTATGGATATTAGATGAGGGTTTGGATTTTGAAAGGGGAAACTGGAATGTGAGAGGCCCCAAAGCAAGTATATTCCTGAGCCATCTCTTGTGCCAGCTGCACAAAAGCCAAAGAGGGCCAGGTACTGCTTAAGCTTGGGAGTACTGCCATGAATACCAAAGGAAGAAGGACCCACAGACAGGACCTTAAGAGCCACAGAGTTTAGAGCAGAGAGGAATAAGGAGCATCTCAAGCAAACTGAGGATCCAAACTGCATCCACTGTGTTTTTCAGACTCCAGCACTCCCATCACCCACATGCTAGAAACAATTGCAGCCACAGAGCTGTGAGAGCAATGAGTACTTCAGAAACCTTTCAAGGCAGTGTTGGAATTTGGATGCTGGGAGGTGCTCAATAGATTCATCTGCCCTGTCTCATGTTGAGAGTCTCTGCTTTTTTTTTTTTTCTCCTTTGAACAGCCAGACTCTCTCTCTCCCCTAGAAAATATATAATACTGATTAGGACTGAGAAGCAATTTAGAAAGCAAGAAATAGAAAAAAAGCTCCAGCCCTTCATGCCAGGTAGAAAGGAAATCAACTCACTTTCCGTAACTTTCTCAGAAACATTACAGCTTTTTCTTTTCTTTTTGCAACAATCATTGGACATTTTGCTCAGCTATTTTAAAATTCTTTAAAAGCTGGGTTCTGTCATAAGCTTTTGAAAAATAACTATCTTTTTAAAAGCTCAAAAAGTACTATAGGATCAATGGAGCATTAAAATGTAGCAAGATATATATGCAAAATACGTTTAAAAGCATAGAAGCATTTGATGAAAACTTCTGCTACAGCAGAAATTTACAGTGCTCACACCCCAGGAAGTGAAAACATACAGGAAGTGGTTACTTCAAAACCCATGTTTTCCTGCACAGGACTCAAACACTTCTGAATGCTAATGTGATTGCTTACAGGAGTAAGTAGAAATTCACACACAGTTTCAGGATGGGACTCTGAGTCAGAAGCTCCTCAGATACGGACTCAGCCCTTTACTAAATGACAGAAGACTGCACACATCACTACATAAAAAATTGTGCATACTTAGAAAAAAACATAAAATTAAGAAATTTGCATGACCACTCTGAAATCTGAAGTTTTTTATCCCTATGAGAGTTTCTGTCTAGAAAATGATATGAAGAGGCTGTCCCACAGAAATGCCTTGAACAGTGCTGATGGTTCTGCCCACTGCCATTCTGAGACATTCCTACCAGCACCAGGTACAAGTTCACACTGTAACATGCTGCAAGCAAAAACAGGAGTGCAACACATTTTATATGTATCAATTTCACATAGATGTAGAAGACTAAGTATGATGCAGTGTAAACAAAAGTCCAGGAAGCAAAAAGACTTGTTCAGTCTTCCTGCCCACCACATGACACCTCTCTACCACTCCATGGAAAGATACCTGTTGAGGTGGTGGTCTTCAGGGATGTAAACATCATATCATTCACAACAGAAGGAAGATCGGTGAGTCATTTAAATGACTTGAAAGAGGTGACAATTTTCAATCACTGATAACTGAGATATGGTCTCAAATGCTTTTTGTAGGAAAAACATGTGCCTGCCTTAGTCATTCTGTGGCTAACTTGCAGCTTCTGGATTCCCAAGCTGGCAGGTATGACTTTGAAAAGGAGCTTTTCACTGTTCTTGTCACCTTTGACTGATCCTAAAGCCAATAAAATTAAATGTATACTGCCAGGGAGTCATGGGTTATCAACTTGCAAAGACTCCTCTTATCCATATACTGTCCATGTGGTACAGAGAGGCATAAATAGAATAGAGGTCTTCCATTTTGAATTTGGGTGATGAAGAGTTTATTTCTCACCTGAGTGGAGTCACTATTTATTTACCAAAACCTCACTTATTTATTGCAGTATATACCATCATAACACTAATGCCTCCCTTCCTTTCACACATATGCCACTGTAGCTCCCCTCTAGTCCTAGCACCATATCTCAAATTTCCCCCCCAGAACTTTTAAAAAATGCTCAGCACCTGCAGCTCCCCCTGCAAAGAAACTGGAGAATGAAACATTCCACACCTCAATTAGTGTACTGAAGGCACAAAAGCTTTAATTAACGTAAAATCCAATGCAGTGATTTAGGCAGATTAACCTTATTTACAAAGTTGAGCTTTAACAGGTGGTTTGCTGTCCTTTCTCCAAACTTAATATTTAGGTTTTTTCACTTAAGCAATCAAGGTCAAAGAGAAACTAAATTAAATAAATACATGATCCTGCTTTTTCCATTCTCAATTCACAAAGATCATTATATTAGTGAAGACTGGGCATCTTCATAACAACAAAGAATGCCTTGTAACAAAGGAGAAAAGACTTTTGAACAATCTTGCATATATAAGAGTGCCTTCCAAGAGAGACTGAATACTAAGCAAATCCTTGAAGTCCTTGCAGTAAAGCTTCATGTATTGTATCTTCACTCTTGGATTGTCAGCATTATTCCCTGCCAATTCATAATTAGCATCTGCTGTAGCTAAAGAACCCTATGCCATATGCAAACTGCTAAGGTCCTTTTAAATTGTTGCACCACAAGTGCAAAGCCCGAATTTTCAGTTAGGGGGAAAGAGGTTCAGGACATGCTCTACAGAATGATTCACTTAGAATTCATTGCCCTGTTTTGAGTGAGAACAGAACTACTTCTGTTCAGTGATTTTAGTTTTCAGCTCAGTTCTTCTAACTAACTGCACTGTCTGAGGTTAGCAGCCTGTTTTCACAGGCAGTGTCTGCTGCTGGCAGTGAGAACACCCCATGGTTAGAGTCACTAACAAGAATGGTGTGCAGACCAAGGCCATTGCTGGATCTGGTGTACCATACTGGGGGGTGCAGAAAGTGAAACATCACACCTGCAGGGAGGAGCAGACAGCACAGGTGACGCCAAACTGACCAGCAAGGGATTCCATCCATATATGTCATATTTGGTATTAAGTGGGGGGATCTGGAGGGTCTCTGTTCCTGGGGCTCCCTCTCTTTGCCCTCTTGGACCACTTGGCCAGCTCGGCTTGGCTCAGCTCAGGTAGTCTTTTAGTTCGTTCCTCAGGGCATCCAAGGAGGACTCTGTCCATTTTGCCTTCAATCCGAATGGGTGGGTTCCTGAATCTGGTGCCAGAATCCAGCTCCTGAACACAGCTCCCGTCTGCTGTGGGGCCCAGTCTGGGACTTTCCCAGTGCCTGCTCCACAGCACCAGTGGTGACGGTGACATAGTTACCATCAGGGGAGATTGGGTTTGATACTGGTTTTGTACATATTTGTATATATTCCATTTTGTATTATTATTTTCATTTTCATTGAAGCTGTTCTAATTTCCTTTTCTAATCACCCAGTCTCTCTCCCTTATTCCCTTTCTCTTCACCTTTGGGGAGGGAGTGGGGTTAATAGAGAGTGTCTGTTATAGGTCTAAGGGGCTGTCCTGACCCTAAACCTAAACCCTGACCCTAAACATTCATGTATGCCATTATTTAGCTAGGTTCTTTCTGTAGTTACCTGAAAAGTAGGGATACAGAGTGACCTAGTGAGAAGATGCCAGGACATGATGCCATGTCACCATCACCTCAGGGATCTGCCTGTTGAGACTTCAACTTTTTCTGACACCTTAAATCAAAGGTACTGTTTTGCTTATGTCTTACCCAGAGGAAAGGCTTCATCTCCATTTGGCTTGTTTGGCTGTTCAGGAAGGATTTTGTTAAGATGACCTGCAAACCTTTTTAGAAGGTAACACATAAACCCAAGAATCAGATTCAAGAAAATAACATGGAGATCTCCAGTCAAAAACATCCTCATATCCAGCCTCCTCCAAAATTAAAATTCACTGTGGTATCAGCAAGCAAAGCTCTGTGTGTGCATACAAAATTAACACTGACCGTGAAAATAAATAGCCTTGGCAGCAACACTCCAGAGCTAGAGCATAATTGGACTGCATTTTACTCCCTTCTTTTTCCTTGTAATTTCTTTGTGCTGTGTTTCTTTGTGTAAAGAAAACCTCATTCAAGGGATTTATAGCCTTTCAGGGAGGAAATTAAAGATTCAGTGTCTCTCCATCACTCAGAGAGGTATTTGATTTTTAAAATAAATTCTTGTTGTTATTTGTGAATGCAGTTTATCTACATATCTTCAGACAACTCTATCTATTCTTACATGAGAGTTTGAAATACTGCAACTAGTGAGTGTGATGGGATGGAAGTTAAAATAGGAAGCCTTTTTCTTTTCCCTCCAAGGCATATTCAGTGCATGGGATTCATCTGAACAACAAGGAGACAGCTCATATTTGTACCTTCCCCCTCACACTTGTGTGGATCAGCCTGATGAAGGGACCAGATTTAGGTTCATAGCATTCCTTCCCCCACTCCTCTGAGCAATTGATAAAAATAAAACTCAGGCAACCGATTATAGATATTTCCCTGTCCCACTCCCACTCTCACCTCCCCACCCCGACATTACATTGAAACCTCAGAAAAAGAGTATTCTAAAGGGGGCCTTAAAGAGCAGGATGAGAGGTTATTCATTACCTCCTGCAAACTGGGCTGCGTTAAGTGCCTGGTCCTCAAATAGATCTCATCCTGAAAGAGGGGGAAGGCCTGGGTCCCACAATGGGCTCAGTGTGGCAGCCCCCCTCAACTGCACAGATTACCATTGACAGCTCTCAAACAATCTAGCCCACTGATGGACATTTAGAGGTCTACACTGGCTGTGCTACAAGTTTTTTTCCAAGAATAGCTACAGTTATTCATCTTAAATGGCCCAGAAAGTCTGGAGACAGTTCACTTATTTTTGTTGAACATTATGCACGCAAACAGGAACTCACAAGGGTTAGCTGCAGACTTGAGGAGGGAAAAACATTAAATGCCTAGGTTTGTTCTACCCATTTAGATCCATTTTCTCAGAGAAGTGTGAGAATTAGTCTGGCGATATATAACTGTAGCCTCTCCTCTGAAGATTGCAGCAAATGGAAACAATGAGAAGTGCTAAATCTAAATCTGACCCCTGGGTAAATGACATAATCCTCCCTCGTGCCAAAATGTTGTCTGAGGAATTCCTCACTTTTACACTAACCTGCTGTAATTCTTTTAGATGTCCCTTAGCTCTCATACCCCTCCCACAGGCACATGAAATATGGCCATTTTACTAGGCTCAAGTGTTTGGACTGCACAGACAGAAAAAAAGAATTTCATAGGGAAAAGGAACAGGTATGTTACGAAACCAAACCAAGACACTTTTAAAATATAAATAGCCTAAAGGAGGTCACTGATTCGTTGTTGTACAAACCCCATGCAAAATGAAAATAGTTGCTTTCCTGACCTTGTAGACCATGGCCAAATTTCAATCTTAGTTAATTTTGCCTCATTATGCTGGGACAGCCATTCAGTATTTCACCAATGGGCTTTTCACTTTTCGTTCAAAAAAATCTAATTAGCAGGAAAAGCTCTTTTTGCTTTAAAATCAACTGTAGACTGCTCTGCTTGGTACTGCCTTATACTTTCAAACTATGTCCCTTTGGGCATATATATCTGCTTTGTACAGCAACATCCCAAATGCTATAGTAATAAGGAATTCTAGTAATATAATTCAACTTGGTAATATAGTAATATAATTCTACAAATAAAATTCAATTTATGAGTTGAATCCAAAGGCAGTTTTCCTGGAGATGCTCTGAAGAAGACCTGAGCAAGATTCTGAAATACAGAAAAATCTCCTGGCAAAGAGAGGAAGGGAACTCACCCCTTCTCCTAAAGGAGAAACCTCATTCTCCCATCCAACAGTCAGAGTGCATCCACAAAATATTCCATAAAGTGTCAATTCTGTGTCTTGAAGAAGTATGCAGAAGGCTTTAGTGGTGGATGCAGTAAAGTTATGTGTAAGGAGTATTGTGATCAGCTGAATAATTCCATAGGGAACAGGGCAGAAATGTCTCTGATACCTCACTCATACATTACAGTTCATTAAACAAACCATCCAGCCCGTGGTCAAGGAAGATATAGTTGATTGTTTGCCTGAATTTCTGAAAAATGTTTGACAAGGCCTTTCAGCAAAGACCATGAAACAAGATGGAAAGTCTTTCCAGGCAGTAGGAAAAAATACTCTGTTTTCTCAGCAGAAGGAGAATGTCAAATACTCTGGTAGAGTCTGGTGCTGGGAGCCAGTCCGTTCAACATATGCCTAAAAATGTAGAAAGGGGGGCAGGTACTGAGGCAACAAAATTGTTGAGGATTGTAAGAATAAAGGACAACTGGGAAGAACTGCAGAAATGTCAGAAGTTAATAACTGGAACTGGATGGAGAAAATGGCAAGATGAAATTCACAGGTATTCCTGTCAGGAAAACCAGCCATCACTTGTATATTGTGTATGTGGTGGGGGCTTCTGAACAATTCATGACTACTCAGGAAAGAGATTTTGAAGTTAAAATAGCTGTATGAAAATGTATCAGGTAACAAAGGCAGATCATGTTACTTAAATAGTAGGAAAGGGAAAGAATAAAATGCAGAACACTTCAGTGCTGTACCTACAAAATGGATAGCACTGTGCAGTTCTGATTATGCCCCACCTGAGAAGATATAGAAGACCTAGAAAAGGTGTGGAAAAGGCAGCAATGGTGATTGAAGCAAAGTTACAGCTGTCATTTCAGGAATGATTAGGGAAGCAGATTCTCCAGACCTGACTCCAGGGTGGTATGCTACAGGCTAATCAAATCATTAGTGACTAAAATAAGGCAAATAAGGAAAGAAAGACTGTTCATTATTTTCTAATCAAAAAACTAAAAGCTGTCTAAAGATAGAAGCAAGAAACAGGTTCAGAAAATTGAGAGGAAATATTTTTTCATTCAATATACTCTTAAACTATAGGACTGTGCTATGTCCAAAATTACCTGTCATGTTGGAGTTCAAATTTATGGATAAAAATCTACAGGCACCATCTGGTCCATGTAATCCCTGAGCATGGCAGCTGCAGGCTGGGAGAGTCTGTCAGGGTCGTAGCACTATGTTTTCTTCTCCTAAAACTCTCCCCCAGGCATCTACTGTTGACCACTGTCAGAGACTAATAGACTTGGCTCCTCTGTGTGGATTAAACTAAAAAAGCCTCATGAGCGAGAGTTGCAGGAGAGATGAGACAATGCTGTGAAGGCACATCTTTGAAAACAAGGTTAAAAAAATGAGACATTGGAAAAGTATATAAAATACTGCATTATTCATGGAACAGAGGTCAAAGAGAAGTTCCTAATCTTTTTCATAAAATGAACTCAAGGCATTCAATGTTAGGTGTTGACAAAATTCTAAACTGGCTGAAGAAAACACCTTTCCCCATGATGTGCAATCAGACTTCAGCATTTGCTGCAATGGAAAGCTGTCAAGGCCATGAAATTACACAAGTCAAAAATGAACCAAATATTAATGCAGATAAATCGTCATTAATGATGATAACTTTGGATGGGACATTAAAATTCACATTTCTGAGGTTAAGCCTATCCTTAGAGGCTAACTCTAATGAGGGAGACAAGTCATCCAATGCCTGCTGATTGAGGATCACACCTTTCCTTCTCATAAGGCAGAACACAGGCGTACATAACCCCTCAGATCAAATCACAAGCTCTACAATGGGAACAGGTTTGTATCCTTTTGTACTTTTGCACCAGCTGTAGTTTCAAAACTGATTTATTATGTGATCCTTACTTTTTAGTAGTAGTTAGTGAAGATATTTATGATGTCTTTATGTCCTTTCTGTTCTTTGGGGAAACTAAGAATGGGAGAATTATGGAGGATCTGTAAGTATTTGCCTTGGCCAATAATTTGATTTATTTGCCATATCACCAGATCCTTGGTAATAATAATAATGACCAACCTGTGAGAAAGGACTAGAAAGACCCAGCCATATCAAAAAGGAAAACGCAGAAAAATCAGGTCAAAGCAATAAAGCATGGAGGTACCCAGAGCCTACAAAGCAAGTACAGTTATGCTACTCATAGAAAGGATTGTAAGAGTAGCAGAAAACACCACTAAATGAATGCATCCAATTAACAATGATCACACTAAAACAAAGACTTTAAAAGGCAACATAATTAGCCTATTGAATCTGTCACATATAAGCACAAGGCTGGATTGTGATGCTGGGGCAATCAGTAAGAAAGTTTCCCCAAGCTGGGAACAGTGAGGATTATTTTAAAGCAAAACCGAAAGGTTAAATTTACCCACAAAAAATTGTCATAAAATTGAAGCCAGTCTAAACCCATGCTCCACAAAAATGTTTCCAAGTTAGAGATTAGAACAAAATTGATCTCTCCAGAAAGCAATGCATAAAAATTCTTTTGTGTCCCAGCAACACTGTATCATTCTGTGATATGAACTGAAAAATGAGTTATAATAAGTCCAATTAATATATTTGCATTTTTAAACAATGGAAAACCAGAATACAATAAACATAATTGATGAAAAATATTTTCATATTTTAAGGTGTTTCAACAACCACTGCTCACAACAGGCATAATTCACATCTTTGCTTCCCTCACCCCCCCCAAACTACTAGTTTAGTCAATGGTGTGACCTGTTGATCCAAAGCTATTGTATTTCATTATCCACAAACTGAAGACAGTTTGACCCTGCAGTAGGAGACACCTACATCACCCGTACCGCCACCATTCAGCCACCACACAGGACAGGGCTGGAAGAGAGCAAGCAGAGGTGTGACCCGAAGGGGACATGGGTAACCTGGATAGGGCACAGCAAAGACAGAAAGGTGGCTACCTAGGAAGGACTATGGAAAGAAGTAATAAACTTCAGTCCTGGTCCTTATTCCCCACCCTTTCCCAAGTTACCACACCCATTAAATTCATGAAGGTGTCAGGAGGCTTCACTAATATCTGTGAAGTGCCTTAAAATTATGTCATGTTATTAAAGTGCATTGTACATGACCAAAGAGCTCAAATCCTGAAGCTCTGGCTTGCACAAATAGTTCAGCTAAAGCCAATAGGAAGAATAATACCTGGGTGAGCAGGAAAAAAATTCTCTTACAGAATAACACAGATCAAACCCTGAAGTATTTATTGTGAGAAGGGAAAATATTTATTTTATTCATTTCATGACATATATTGCACAAAGCTGCCCTCACCTGCTTACCCCCAAGGGGTTATACCCTTTCCAGGAATAGTGGTTCTTACCCTTTGCATCACCGTTTTAATCCCAAACTATACTCTCATCAAAGTTAATTTCACCGGGTCCTCCCACAGCAGCCTCCCCAGCCTGGCCATCATTTTTGACATTTAGTGCAATCAAACTTATTTCCAATACTGAAGTGAGGAGCTGGGTAACCTTCTGTGCACATAGTTACCAAAATAAGCATTTATAAATTAATATATAAAAAAACTTATTCAAAAGCAAGACAAAGAGGACTTGAGAGGGTACTGGACTTTATTACCCCAGCGTACAGTTAAAGTGGATGGACAAAGGGGCTGGGGAAGACATGAAAGATTTAAAGAGGATGGAGATGTAAGAAGTTTTTTGGCATGGAAATTAACATGAAAGGAAGAACCAGAAAGTTTCTTACACAACCTGTCTTGCATATATTTCAAGGCAGGGCTGTGAACCTTTGGTCATCCTCCTGCAGACAGATGTTTCCCTCCCTCACCCCTCTTCGTGCCACTTGCCGTCACCATCTCTTTTGTGCCAAGGTGGCTTTGTGGAATTAATCCAGCTGAAAGCTTCCCATTTTTTCTTGGTTTACTCATCAACCATCTCAGTTCCCAGACCTGCCTTCCTCCACAGATATTGGTAGCATGAAGCGATGCAGGCAAGGAAAGAGCTAAACCACAAATAAACAACAAAGGGACAGAAAGTAGGAAGGACTGATCTGCAGGAATAGGTCAACTGATTTATAAGGAATTGTGAGAGATCACCTCCCACTTAAAAAAAAAAATAAAAATCTAGCTGTTGATTACTGTGAGCTAGCAATCTCAAATTAAAAGAAAGATCCTCAAATGGTAACATGATGAAATTCCACAACCTTTCTAACTTGCTGGCCTTGATAGCAAATTGTTTACACAGCTTGTAAATGGACATATTACTCCAAAAAGAGAAGCATAAATATATGTAGAGACTCCCATGTTCCCACATTCCTAGTTCCCCCCTGTTTAAAGGCTGAACAGGATAACTCCACCTGGATTTATACTACAGTAGTAGGACCAAAACACCTACAAGAGTGAAAAGAAAGTAGGTTTTGAGCAGGTCTCTTACTAATTGTTTGCTTAACTAGTTCCGGTGGGAATATGCATCACAAAGTGTTTGTGAAGTGCTCTGTTCAGCACTGGTGAAGTTCCCTGTAAAGCACTGAGCTCCCCTGGGGTCAGCTGTTGAAATAATCAGTATAAGCTCTGAAATGAGCATCTCTCAACTGCAGCACACAAGTGGAAATGCATCAGCAAAACCAACCAAGGGAGATTATTGCCATTCTTAAGGGAGTCAATAGCTTTTTGGCACATTGAAAGGAACAGGCTAATGTTAATTCATACTTAAACATAAAATAATATCACCAATATATAATAATTTCACCTCAACTGTTCTATATTAAAAAAATAAGTGGTTTACAGGTTTCTTCTCTTCTGGCATAGGGGATGTATCTCTCCTTTCCCTTAGCTTGGCCTTTTTTGTTTTTACTTCACCAAATAAAAAGTTAAAGTTTAATACAGATCATGTTAAAATATTTCAGAACCAGGCCTGGTATTGAAATTTGAACTAGAAGTCTAATGAAAAGCACCGTGTTATCCAGAACCATGCATGTGTGCACACATTCCTACTGAGAGGCTGGGGGCATGACAAAGTTCTGATATTTTAAAATAATAAAATCATAAAACTGTTGAAAGTTATAGATGGAAAAATCTCACCAGGTCATCTAAAATGACACCCCACTGCTGCACGAAGATCTCATGTACAACCTCTGGCATCCTCCAGACTCTACATCTTTATTACGGTCTAAACCATTTCAGACTTCAACTAATGGCCTTGCTGAAAAAAAAAGTAAAAAAAAAAATTGACTACTTTCATATGACTAGGAAGACTTTGGACTCTGCAAAAGGAAGATATAAAAGGAGAAAAAAGCCACTGTGTTACATATTTTTCACAAAAGTACATTTTCTTTCTACTTCAGCTTTGATTCTGGATTCATTTTCCCAGCTCACACACACGAACTAATCATACAATAGAAACAGCAGCCTGGCGGGGGCGCTGTAGTTTTTGCTGGCAGCTTTTTTATAGCTTTGTGAAAATCACCTGTTGGATTCAAGATTTTACTTTTATAATCTACATAGGAATTGAATAATTGTACTTTTAAAACATGTTTTTTGCTTTGGCACATTTTAAAAAAGGGCAAAATAGATTCAGCTTTGAAGGCTTCTTGTAAACAATACAGAATTAAGCTCTGAATCTAGTATCAACAGAATAATGCAGTTAATGATAATATGGCAACTACAACATATGATCAGTTACAGACTTTGCCAATCTTGCAATATTTAACAATCATTTTCTCCATTCTTTTCAACTCCTGGTAAAAAAAAAATAAGTTAAAAGGGTTTTACAGCATTTGATCAATCTTTGAAACCTTCCATACATTAAATAATATTTTAATTTCCCATTTACAAAGAAGCTATGATCACTAACAGCATTACAATTTTTTTGAAGCTGTGTAAAATCTGTGGGTATCCAAACACGTAGCTGACAAGTTAAAATACACGTGTTGTTTTGCCAATAGGCAGAACCAGAGTAAACCAGCTTGGAACACCTCAAACACATTTGCATCTGAATAAGGTAATGCCACATGCTTTCCTGACCCTCTACTGCTTTCTTGCTTCCAACCTTTGGAAGGACTTCCAGCATGAGCGAACCCAGACCACTTCTTTGTCGATATTATTGGCTTCGTTTCTCGCTGCTTATTCCCCTACCAAAAAAAAAAAATGGCACTTTTATGAAATAGAAGACAAATACTATGAAAAGCTGTAATAATCCCCAGCACCACTGGATGGTACTAGCTGTCTTCGGGTGAGAAGCTGAGCAGGGCAGCCCGCAGCTTTGGGCTCTGCCGGAGGCCAGCCTCCGAAGGAGGGCTCCGCAGCCCATACAAACCGCACGGGTTTCACGGAACACACCATTTACTGCCCTCCCAGCTCGTTTAAAAGGCTGTGGATATCCTGCAGATGCTCTCTTGCTGCCCGTATAAGCTCTCATTCCTCTCGAGAGAGGCAACACATGGGTACTGCTGCTGCTCTCATGCATGCTTGGTGGTTCCAGTAGAGCTGAGACAATCCTCTCCCAAGTGAAAACAGAGTTTTTCTAGACACAAATACCACCTAGAATCCCATTGACAGATGCCCTTATATGGTAGCCCCACTAAAATACACACCAATGCAGACATGCATGCTTTTATTTACAATTTTGCAACCTCAGTATATTCACATATATAATTGCCACTGCTCTTTAATCGCAAAGAGACTACTTTTTAGGATCTGCATCTTTTACTGAGCCAAATAACAATACGTTCAATCTTTTTATCCACTGCTGAGTCTGGACAGACAGCTCACTAGCACTTGTAAGCAGAGGTGTCACTGTTAACATTCACAAGCAGAAATGCTGAGTAAGCTGTGCTTGGCCCCAGTGGGGCCAATAGAGCTCCACAGGTATCTTTCATCTTGCAGAAATCTTATTACTTGTGATAGGCAACCTGGAAAAACACAGCTTCTATCTCAAACACAGCTTTGGGACCTGAAGTTAACAAAGGTATCTTTCTACTTCTAAATTGAAAAAAATACCTTATAGAATAATTGGAGAAAGCAAAATATAAAGTAAGGTACCTCCTTTCAAGCCCTCTAAAACAGGCCAATGAGTCTTATGGCTTATAACAACGAGCTGACTGTTGTTTGTTCTTACAGAAGTGACTTTAAAATCTCCTTCCATTTAGCCCATAACCAGGGCTAAATTATAGCAGTAGCTCTATCACCTGATGACCCCTCCCCGGCCAAGAAGGGGGATCAGGAAAAGGAGAGGAGGTTCACAGGTCAAAATGAAAACAGATTTAATGAAACAGCAAAACTAATACCAATGCCAATATAAAGTAAACAAAGTTCTACTCAACCCAGCTAATGTACAGTGGTCACAATAAAGGGGAAGGCAGTCCTCAGGAGCAGGAAGAGAAGCAGGGTCAGGAGGAGCAGGGTCAGGAGGAGCCCAAGCAGGAGAGAGATGCACACCCACTGCTCTATGCTGGTTATGGGATGGGATGCGATGCATCTGTGAGCCAGCTCAGGTCAGCTGCCCTGGCTGACTCCAAACTGCTAAGGGCCTGCAGACTGCGGTTAGCCTATGATTCTCTCCCAGTAAAACCAGGACAATTTCTTAACAGACTGAGGACATTGATCTCAAATCATATATAATTCTTTCACACTGCTGGAGCAGTAAGCTTTTTTTATAAGCTTGACCACACTGTGGCTCAAGTGAAGGGCATTTTCTTCTGCCAGAAGCAACACACTGTGTAAAAATGTAAACTTTATAAGGAACAGTTTGTTTAGCATCAGGGAGGTGTTGGTTTATCATGCAGTGAACTGTTGTAATGATCTGTTGCAGCAGCTCTGTAGCCTTGCTGTCTTGATCCAACAACTCCACTAAAGTTTCAGCACAGGTCAGTTAGCTGATGCTTAAAGCACCATCTAATCATGCAGTGCAGGCTTATGTTTCAGGGCTGAAATTCAGCATTACAGCTGAAGATAATTTGGAAGCCTACATGATTTTGTTCTACTGCAAAATGCATTTGTTTGACTATAAACCAAGCCCGAAGCATAGAAATGCTATGACCACCTCACTGATTTTGGCTTCGCCTTCATCTCTGGACATTGGTTCTGTGAGCTGCACTTAAGGGAAGCTGACTGTTGAAAGCCAAGTTGTCTCATACAGCCCCCACTGGCAATTCAACTTGGTCCAAAGACTTTTTTCATCTCTTCCCTCCCAAAGCACACAGGCTCAGCATCAGGACTTTCCCTCTTGAGCTGCTATTAGAGCTGGAGTTTGTGGAGTTCCAGCACATGTACATAAAATGCACTTATGTGATTTCACTTCTGTGTGATTCCCCCCCTACATGTGCACTCTCTGCAAAAAGGGGCTGTAATTAAATCTATGCAGTGCACTGTGGATATCCTTATTTAACTAGTGTTGTTAAATTGCATGGCAAAAAAAGCAATTTCTCCTCTCCTTCCATGTGCATGAAGGGTCCATAGACAACAGAACCACTATCTTCCTAGGATGCAACATTTATGACATGAGACAGGAATTGCACATTCTTTAATGCACCACAGACAGTCTCTACAGGTCCTGTGTGTGACTGGAGACAGAAGAAAGAGTCTGAACAGCATCCTCTTGCAGTTCCTTTTGGAGCAAGATCTAGTACATTGTTGATTTCTTTTATCCCTGTTGCTAGATTACTACTGTCTTTAATAAGGATTACTTTTTGCCCTATTTCTTCACTAAATAAAAAAAGTCCAAATCCTAAGTTTAGATAATATACAGAGGAGTCATTGTTGATTGTCCAATTAGCATGACAGGAGACCTATCATTCCAAATGATGAATAGGAAATAAGTTTCGCTCATTTTAAGATTCTATGATCTTAAAATATGATCTCACTAACTTATCCCACTTTCCAGGAATGTAGACTTCAGTACTGCATCAATGTTACTGCTTTGCTTGCTACCTGAATAAAATAACTTCTCTGCAAGCATTTGACTACTGAAGCTGGATGTTTTATTACCTTTGTTTCCTTCACATCAAACTCATATTCTCTAAGAGCTATATATCTTTTGCTGGTTTAAAAGTACTGCTCCTGCTCCAGCACATTGAGTAATTTTATTCTGTAACACAATTGTACAGTGCAAGGAGATGGAGTGGTAGGGGTTGGGGGGTGTGTGAGGGGGCTTCTCCATCTGGCAGATGATCCTCAGAAGTGGAAAAGAAGATGTGCAGGCTTATGCTATTGAACTTTTTGAGTTCAAATGGAATCCAGCTGTTTAGGGTCCACAACATTCTTCCAGTTTAACTGCTCACAGTATGTATAATTTCAACCCCTTTATTTTTGTTTTCTTTAATTGTTGGGGTCTGAGATCATAAACGCCTCAGTCTTTCAAATGTGAAGTGCAGCTCTTGGTAATTTGTTCTAATCAACTGCAGTAAGAAATGTCTGCTCTGTAACCTTGAATGCTTTTTCTCTCCCCTGACAACACAATAGACTTCTTGCAAAAAAATAAACATCTGGTTTGAATTGAACATCAAATTGCAGTTATTTTAAGTGCCAACTATTAAATTACCTCAAATGTTTTATGTTTGAACATGATTTTTCAAGACAGCTGAATTTTTTAACTGTAACACAAATGTACATGAAAAATTACTTCAGAATGTTAATTCTCTTGAACACACATTTTTTAGAAAATCATGTGTAACTCTTTTTGCTTTCTGTTTACAGAAACTGTTATTTACAAAGCTTTTTATACAACCAAATATGCCTCATCATATGGTAAGAGGAAGAAAACCTCTGCCTAGAACTCAGGGACTTGATTCTGATCTCTACAACATATGCAGGGATTGTCAAGACTGTCCAGAAGCTATTAAATCAAGGCAGAAAATCACATGGATGAAAATTACAGTCTGCCTTTTGATCAGAAAGCTAAACATTAATATTCATATCTAAGACTTCTCTCATCTGAAAAAACAACTCTCTTTCTTTATCTAGCACTATTTTCTGGAGATGAGACACAGAGTCTGATTTGCATGACAGCATTTAAAATTTACAGCTTTACATAAATGTTGCTATTTTTCTTAAACTATTCAGCTCTTAATCCACCACATCTTTTCAATAATATTTTTTTTCTTTATTTATGTTTCCAGCTCTCTCAGTCACAGGGAATTTTTTAAGAGAGAAAACAGTAGAATTTGAACTATTGAAAGCAAATTAAAATAAGCACCAAATCTCCTGTTTTGCTAATCCTTGCAATTTCTGTATGACTGGAATTGACAGTGTTGCCGAGGCTTCTTTATGCTGCTCTAGGGAGGGGAGAAAAAAAAAAAACAAAAAAACTGAACATTTTATTCATTGTGAGAGGACTCTAAAAGGGCACAGGGGAAGTGTAAATGGAACCCATTTTTTGTATTCCCTTCAGTATTTCTGCAAAACCCTTCTCCAAAACAAAACAAAGTAACTGCAAGTGCAGACCAATACTATCATCGTTTACTTCTTCCCAGACGGTGATCAAAGTGAAACTACAAGGAGAATTGCTGCCAAAAAAAATTAAATTAAAAGCACAGATGACTGCAACTGGGCAAATTGCTGGCAATTACTCTGGTAACTTCTAAATTGGATGTGACCCAGTGTCAGTGGTTTTCTGTGTTTGTATTTTCTCCAAAGGTGACTGTAATTGTTGTGATGTTAAAATTACTCTAAGAAGGAAGTAGTAATTACAAAGGTGCGGCCACCTGATCAGAAGTTTCCATATGATTTGGATGGTTATTTATAGTATTTGTTGTGGTTTTAGCTATAATACTTGAATGATAAAACACTGATCAACCATAAATTTCACTGCAAAGCAAGAAAAAAACTTGATCATAATAAAAATCTACTGAATTGTTTCAGGTACTACATAGAAGAGACAGTGACTGTTTATGGACAGCAGATAGATAGGATTATCCACACGTTGTTTGCTGAAAGTAATCTGAACAGGCTTAATAGTCACAATGTTGAAATCCATGAAAGGCTACAAATAGGACATTTTCATTCTGAGGAAACAAAACCAAACCAAAACCAAAAAACAAACATCCTGACTAACCAACCCCACCATTGGTAGATACTCTGAATGTCTAGACAATGGATGTATTTGATTTTCACTTAACGAACTTCAGCAGCACATATACTCCAGAGCATGTGATTAGAGGAAAAAAAACTATATCTCTTCAACTAGCAGTTCTGCTTGTAGCTTGGGTGAAAGTAGCTTCAGTTACAACTTAATGGAAATGGATATGACTGAAAGTTAAGTCAGAGAATCACAGAAGGTGGAGAGGTGAAGTTAGAAGAGACCTCTGAGGTCAAGGGTGCAACCTACTTGAGGAGGGCTGTATAGATCCAGTTGCCCAAGACCATGTCTAGACAGTTTCTGACTTTAGATAGTTTTGAAGTCAACTTCTTAATAATTCTGTTATTTAACTTCTTTAGTTAAACAAAGTAATTTCAGCTTATGTTACTTATTAGTAAAACTTTGCTGACAGAAAATAGGGTGAAAATTAATTGGTTTCCTTAATTGCTTTGAAAGAAGTAACGTTGCAATTTAGGTTCTAGAGGAAAACTGGATCAGGAACATGAAAATTATTGTTGCAGAAACAATACAATTGCAAGAAAAATATTAAATGGAGAGGTGATCCCTGGAGGCACTGCCCCTTATCAGAAGGGCCATAGGACTTTCAGCCTGAGCTGAGAGCTGAAGAAGCATTCCAGGACTAGATGTGGTAACTAGTATGTGGGTAGTCAAACAGACATGTAGTCAAACAGACATGTAGTCAATACTGTGTGCACCCTCATATCCTAACAAGTAGATATATTTCCAAATACCCATTCACTTACTTAAGTGAGTTTTAAAGGCAGCATTAACTATTTTCCTTCTACTTTTTCAAAAAAAAATCAGCTGCCTGGTTAATGTTAGCAGTAAAAAAACAAAAGAACCAACAACCTTAAACTAGTTTTCAGATGAGATGTGTTGCTATTTATTGAAAGCTCTTCTGAAGAAAGCCCCAGCTTCTTCAGGCCACTGTCTTCCAACATAACCCATGAGGGTAGGCAGGCCCTGAGGATCTGAGGCATGCTAACATGTTAAAATGTTTTCCTGTTGAAATAATTTGTGGAAATTTATTCCTGTTGAGGTTATGACATAATTATGGAATAGCGTTCAATATCTGAGGAGTATTTCATGACTTAGCCACACAGGAGTCTATAATTCAGTCTTTAAACTAAATATCATCTACTGAACTGGATAGGCCTTAAGCAATAGGGAGGTTGAAACCTAATAAAGCAACTATTTTCTATGTCTATCAAGGTGGTCAGAGACTGAAAGTTACTAATTTCAGAATAAATACACTTAAAAATTTCATGAAGGAGCCATATAAACTTATTCACCCAGACAAATAAGTAAGTTTGGACAAGGGAGGGAAAGAGATAAGTGTGCTTTCATACTGGAAAAGGGGGACCCAAGTAAAACAGGGAGAAAAGGGTCAAAGAAAACTAGCTGCCCTAGAAATGCTCCACAGTTTTCAGGAGGAACCATGTACAGTGAGAAAGGGCCTGGAGGCATGGATGTTGCAGATTTTATAGGCAACTCTGAAACTCAGGCAGAGAACACGTGCCAAAGTTTCAACCAGTTTTGCATATATATTATCAAATTAATGAATAGCTTGTTTATAATCCTAATAGATCAACTCTGAAACTATGTGTGACAACATCAAAACTCTGAGGAGGTAAATTGTGCATCCCCAAGGATGAACTTGGGAGGAAACATGTTTGAACCAAAACTTTTCAAGGGGCTTAAATGAGTTGTTCAACAAGCCTCATATTTTTTTTTATGAAGGAAGAAGAAGAGAGAAGCTGTGCTTGGGAAACAAGTCAAAGTTACCATAAGAAAAATCTGTCAGCAGAGATGCTGGAAATCTTCAAATTAAAATTAATGGATTTTTTTCTTCAATACATCATAAAATGTTAATGAATACTCAGTCAGAAAGAACACTGTAAGGCCTCCAACAGATGTGTGGGAACACTATCAGTAGCAGGGGGTTAAATGTAGATGGAAAATACAGAAACATGGGTGAACATAAAAATGAAGGAAAAAGAGAGAAGAAAAAATCCAGAAAATTATACAATAACAGAAACAGCATAAGGGTTGCATTTTAAGAGATGTATGTATGTTTGTGCTCCCTTCTCTCTATCCACAGTTCCAAAAATTCAGCTACTATTTTGGACATCCAGTATGGTTTTCTCTTTCAGTCGGCTTCTCTGTCCTTAGAGTCTATATGTGTTTTGGCTCTTACTGATCTCCGACTCCGAGTAGAAAAGATGGGAGTTTTGCGGAGGATGGGTACATACAGAAAATCTGCATAGTGCCTGCAGTGACTATCCCAGGTATTTAAATGGATGCTTAAATATGTGCCTTGAGCTCTTCTCAGAGATGCACCTACCAGGTTCTCCAGGGATACACACCACCACCAGTCAAACTCTCAGTCTAGGAAACTCCTTCTCCAGAGGTCAAATCTTCCCCCGAGTGCCCCTCTACCAGTCTAGGCAAGTCAGCCACAGCAGGGAATTGCTCCATACCTCTGTACTCTCTGCAGGAGACCTCCACCAAAAACAGAGGAAGAAGATCGCATTCACTCTGGGAAAGCACCTACAGGACTCAATTACCTTCCTGTTTTGTGGCTGAAATAAGAAATTAGTTTAATCCCATGTACCTGCCCACATATCACCATCACTTTTATAAGGAGAAGAGCAACTCCATGCAAAGCCCACCTACATTGGCTAAAAATTATCCTGCAACATCCAGCCAACTGCACCATTACCATGATGGGAGCTTACACATACACTTCATTCAGCAGTGCAAGCTTCCCATGACTTTCAGCAGCTTTTAAAGAAATTAATTTTATTTCCAAGAAATGTGTTATTTGCCATTTTTTTGTGATTTAACAACATCAGCCCACAGCCATAAGCCTCATGCCAGGTGCCTGGCTGAGTAAGGGCAATGTGCAGCACCATGTGCAGAGAGAAGCAGCAATACTGTTTACCAAAGGTGAAATTTGGCTGTGGTGCCTCTTCTTCCAGCTGTCCAGAGCCAGGAAGCATCTGCAATCCTATTTAAACTGCTTTTAGACCCGCTTACTGCTAAACAATGAGACTTTGCTGCCAGAGGTAGGAGTCTACAATGTGGATGGGCCCTTTTTTTTCAAGAAAAAAAATCTGTTAATCAGTGATCTCTGTCTACTCAGCATGCAAATTAGCGAAGGGGGTTTGTGGGGTGGGGAGAGTGTTGAAACACTCATATTCCTTCCTTCTAAAAAAACCCAAGCAAATGGGGAACTCTATCTCCTGGCTGTTAGACAGGGATGTAAGAGCAGAACAATTCAGCAGGCCAAAACAACCCTATGAGCATTTGTGACCTTGAATTTTCATAACCTGGTCAAAGGTTCTGCATGCTACAGCCTTTTTTCCTCACAAAGCCCTTGTTTGGCTGCCATCCGTGTCGTCACTGAAGTTTTGTCTCCAGGCAAAGTCTCCCTCTCTTTTTTTTTCCCATCCCTGACTATACAACTGGGCTTGAAGCTACAGTTTGTCCTCTGGGCTTCTTGCCCATACATGGCTGTGGTGGAAATCTCAATGTCCTCATGCTTTTCCACTCGCCATGCAGCTGCTCCCCTCTGGAGTGCAGAGGAAGGCTGTCCTTTGTGTCCCATCCAGTTACTAGAAGCCTGCAGGGATTGAGCACTTGCACACAGGGAAGGACTGCAAGATCTGAGCATGAGGAATGGCTGTGGACAGAAAGCAGCAGCAGCAAGGAGCGAGGCTTGCTGGAAGCAGTCTGCAACAATTAGAAAATCACCTGTGATATTGAACAACAAGTTTGAGTAAATCAAACTACCCCTAGTGAACTGATGGTCTAAAATTGAACGTCCATAGGTAGGTCCTTGGTGTACAGACCTGCTGCAAATAATACCAAACATCATAACAGTTAAACATTTGCATTTATCCTCCCTTCCCTGATGACTGCTTTATCTATTCACCTTTAAGAGTGGGATGTCATTCGATCATAGATCTATCATCTGCTTCCAAAAGCTGACTATTCCTACTATCCGTGCCTTGTCATTCGCAGATGCAAATAAACAAACCAGTCATTTTGCTAACAAGCAGCAAGGAGCAGCAATATATACTACTAGTAGTGCTATTGCTCAGCATGTGCTGGATGAACAGATGGAAGGAATGAGCATCCACCAGCAAACAGGACTATTATTTTAACAGCATTCTGGCTCATGCTAACTTAACCTCACTGGGAAACTACAGTTTCTTTTCCTCCCCCAGATTTGCTCAGCACACCAACAAAAAAGGGAGTCACAGATTTACACAAGCACAGGGTACCTTGAAATCCACACAGTGTTTTAAAGTATGTGAAAAAAATCTTCAAAGCCACTGTGTGTTAACATGTAACAAGAACACTGATACTGATACTGCAGTCCCCTGGGGATATTTTCTTCCCAAGAAATTGCTTTTGAAAGAAAACCATTTCCCGCATAATGTTTTCTAGTAATTTGTTTTCCTTCATCCTCTCCCACTTTATTGCTGCTTGAGATAGCCCCTGTCAAGAGAATGTAGCCAGACTTCCAAGAGGTGCCAAATTACAGAGACCTCAGGTTTTTCACAGTTGGTTGTTCTTTTTACTGCTCAACCCTTCTACAGCAAATGAGATTGAATTAATATGTTTTTTCTGTATCTGTTCCTCTGCTCTGCTGTTTCCCATGGCCTAGCAGAGGAAGTCTGACTGCCAAGTGTTTTCTCATTTTGTTTAATCTGATACAAAGGTCACCTCGAGTATCCTTTTGGTATTTACAGCTGAGTATAATAGGTGGCAGCCTCAAGAAGAATGTGTGCTGCTAAACTTCAGAAATGTCTTGGTTTTTAGATACAAACAGATGTTTCCTTTTGGTAGCTTCATTTTCCGTGTGATGTTCCAAGAAGTATAACGGGTGTAGCTAAATCACAGATGAATGTTTTCCAGAAATTAATTAGTTTCACACACTGCATCACAAATGATGAGAATATAACTGCACAGTTATGTGAAATAGATCAATAACTGATTCGTTTAAGTGGACTCTTGTTTAAATAGGCCATCAACTCTTCTTAACATCCACAGCTAATTCTTGCAGCAGAAGCAGGAAAACAGTAGGATTGGCTCATATTGTGGTCTGATGTAGATCCACTGAAATCAGCAAAAAATGGTCTGCCTTGGGATTCATGGTGCTACAACAGTTTGGCATCGTGTATCCACACTGATGCAAGAAATAATTCTAGGAATAACAATTTAATCTGGACAATTAGTAAACAACTGTGGTTTTATGCTGTAATCCTGTAGTCTAAATTTGTTAGTAATATATAATAAACATAGTTTTGGCTACATCCCTAATGTTCTTCAAAACAATCTCTTTTTTCAAAGTGATAATTACCTTTATGTAATTTGAAATGGATGGTTAAGAAACTCCACCCGGATATATTGAGAAGGGCTTCTGTCCCCTCAGTAAAACACATGCCAATCTGACCATTTCAGATGTGAAATATTTTCCCTTTGGAAGTTTTGTATTTATGGGCCAGGCATAATGACTTTACATAGAAAAGATGAGTCAGAAAAACTCCACTTACTTTTTTAGAAGAGTAAGTAGAGAACTGGAGGACACAAAAAGGCCAGAGAAATTCTGAAACAAAGATTGTTTAAAATGTTTCAGCATTACTTCACAGATAAATCATCGATTCTGACTCTTGACTTCAAAACACATGGAGGTCATTATATCAGTTTCGACAGCTCTGCTGTAATGACCCAGATGCCATAATCCTGACATTTAAAAACCTAATAAGGCGAAGAAAGAAGGGACATGGATAGGGCCTATTATACAGCAGGAAACAAACAAAATGAGAAACAAGAAAACCTCTAAAGGCTCCTGAGAAATGCAGGCTAATCCTAGCAGCACACAGAGGGGTGGCATGGAAGAGAGTTACAGCTCTTCAGGGCAGCTCCCTTGGGGATAAGAAAGAGAAGGCTGCCTAAAATGGGATTAGTGCCTTTGAGAAGAATTATGACACATTAGTAATTCCTCTGTATAATGTCTGAATTACTCCTGGTTTGAATATTCAGATTTGTGAATAAGAAATCACTTTCTGACTGTTCCCATCTGAATCTGACCAATTTAGGTTCAAAGAGCACTGTCTGAAAACAAACTGGAAAGATCACAAATGCAGAATGGGAGAAATCTGTCAGTTTTTATCCTCTCAGGAGAGAGGCAGCAGTATTTCTGAAGAATCAGACCAAATTATAGATCACTAGGGCTGTCTGCCTGGATTATCATCAGCTGAATGGTAAAGCTTTAGACAAGAAACACATTTTCTAAATCCATGATCCTTCTTCTCTTGTACTTCATTGATGCTACATCAAAACAACACACAGCATAGATGTACTGGCTGCTCTGAAGAGAAATTAAATCTGAGTGGCTACATTAGTCAGGTCAAAACGCAGTAAGATGTACTAAACTTGACACCTCATTACAGGTCACAAAGAGAAGCAAAAGGAAGCTAACAATGATAAGAGCATAAACAGGGATGATAATACATTAATTTGCGCAGCTATCCATGTAATGACCACAATGTCAAACCTGAATGCCTCTCAAAGTCTATATTTTGCATATTTTAAGGCATCATATTTTCTAAGCACCTGCAGCTTCTCAGACACTTTGGGTGCTCAGCATCCTTAAACACATATTCCAGTCACTCTTGCTGTGTTAATCCAAAAGCCTCTAGCCAGATGGAGAAGGAAAATGGAACAGGGAAGAAGACAACATGGAAAAAAAAAAAACACAATAAAATCATTGTTAAGTCCTAAAGGTATAAAATCAGTTCTAGTAATGTTTTACACTGCTCAATCTTTGTAGAGTTCCCAATCTGAACAGCCAAATGGTCATTCCATTGCATGTGTTTGGGTCCTGCCACTGCTGCCACTACTGCAAACTTTGGCAACTGTAGTATATTTGCAAATCTGTAACACACCAGTTATTTACCACAGCAGAAATAACCAAACTTCAAACCTGTTCTGGTTGTTAGAGTTTGACTGTGTTTGGAAGGCTGGGAACAGTGTCAATTCTCCCGTTTCTTAGGCAAATGTATATCTCAAGGCCTAGGAGCTTGTAGATTAAGATGATTTTCTACCACAGTACAATTGAAAAAGCTAAAACTAAAAAGCTGAGTATGGCAGCAGTTTTCCAGGTGCAGTTGTGTTAATTGGAATGGTAGGTGATTTTCACAGGTCGGACAAAAACATATGATCAGACTGGAGTTAAGGAATGCCTCAGGTGCATTTGCAAGTGCAAATATAAACAAAAAATGACTCCAAAATCTAAGTAGGTCAGTATCATTACAAGCTAACAGTTTGGAATTCATGAGTATTTTCCACCTGGAACATATTCTAAATACCTCTAAATAAAAGATATGAAAGACTATTCTAACTGAATAATGTGTATCCAGTTGCATATTACAGACACCTCAAAGAGCTGTTAACACCTTCAGCAAACTGCCAGTTACTTCAGTCTGTGCTGACTTCAGTTTTACAGAGGAAAAGTAAGGAGGTTTTGTCTCAAAAAAAAAGTCTTTTTTTTGATTCTGCCTTTAGAGTGAAACCGATTTTATAACTCTCCAGTTACAAAATCAGATTGGGTTAATATATACGTTATAGAACAAATAAAGACCTTAGGCATTCCAGTGAAAAAGGTGCTGACCCTGAATCTCTTTTCCATTTGAGCCACAGAAATGGAAGGAAGGGATGTCTTTAGTTCCCACTGGACCTGTGCAGTCTCAGGTTCTTAGAGATACATCCTGGCAGGAAAACTAGAAGCCCCTGCACTTCCCTTTGTGCCATCAGAATAGTAACAGTGGGATCCCAGTGAATCATTCCAATCACAAATTTTTCCTGAATAAAATAACTTCCTTTTAGGCAGGATTTGTTTAAAATTCATGTGCTCTTTTCTTCTCTTTCTAAAAGCAGCCTCCGTCTTAAATGGCTGTTATGTCTTATTTCAAACCAGATTAAACAAACCCAAACAAACTCCCATTACACAGAGTTTTAAAAATGAGATAAGAAAAAAAACAAATAACTGAATGGATACCAGGCTGAACAGAATATTCCTAATCTGTTGGAGAAAACCCTGTGCCAATGAATAAGATGCTACAAGAAGCACCAGTAAGAGCAGTCAAGTGAAAGGCACAAGCAGCACGGCAGAACTGTATGACAAGGATCCCAGCACCTGCACCAGGATTACAGGAACTACAGGCAAGTTCCAGATCTGTTGGCATTTACCACATTATTCATTTTCGTATTGAACTCAGTGACTACACTTAGCTCTGAGTTACTTCTGCCACTCTTCCATTATAAAGTTGCAATAGGTTGCAGAGTTTTATACTGTCAATACCTAATGAAGGAGCACTGCTGGGAGAAAATACAACTGAAGACTTTGACAAAATATTTAAAATAATAAGTAGAACCTTTTAGGTAACAAGACAAAGTGTTTGGTTTGCGGAAAAATGAGTTTATTGAGTCCTTATGGTAATGTCATGAATAATGAAACAGTGTTTGGTTTGGCATCTTTAGGTTTCAGAGTTAACAACTTACTACAATGATCATGGTAGATTCCCCATCTTCAATAATTATCAGCTAAGACAGACATTACCAAGCTAGTTAACACTCAGGCTCTTCTGTACAATCTGATAAGATCTGAGAACTCTTTTTTCTTTCTTTCTTTCTTTTTTAAGATGAACACTGAACCTTAGAGCACAGCTCTACAATACAATTAATTCCATTGCCACAGACCTTTAATTAATGGGTACCTGCATTAAGAGCCTTGAAATCTTTTCACACTCACAGAGTGAAAACACAAAAAGCATCAAGCTGTTGCTGAAAAAAAGTAATGCTAAAACATCTGCTATATGTAAGGAGCAACACTCCAAATTGTCTCATAAGTCTAACATATGATCCTCGTCTTGCAGTATATTTGTTCAAGATCATGACACAGTAATAGCAAATAAACCATGTTGTCCTTCAGTTATAAACAAAACAAATTTATTTTCTCTCTTTTTTTCCTGGAAGCATGCTTTCCCTGACCTAATTTCTGATTCTGATCTGGTAAGTATCACTATTGAGTTTTCTCTCCTATTTCAAATTATTTTACAGTAGTCAAGGGCTGCAACAGTGCTAAGGAACTCAGCATTTAAACTGAATTTTAACTTCAATATTCAATTAAGCAAGATGGGAAGAAAAGGAATATCAATGGTACAATGATAGAAATGTCAATGGTATGATGAAGTTAAAGATTGTACTAAACCATGGATTTGGACATATCAGAAGAGGTCTTCCTCACTGTCAGGATGAACTACAGCAGCATAACAGTGAATCCCTTAGTTTAAAAGTGAAAGAACAGACACAATTTCATCAAACCTTCCTGGATCCAGGTAGGATACATGCATATCCCCATGTAATATAATGTGCTAACATAACAATCTTTTCTCTTATTGGAAAGGAATTAAGTAAAAGGGTCATGTATTTATTTACAACCTTCCTACCTTCGTCATGTTCCAAGGAAAGAGAATTCCTCTCTTGACTTAAAAATAGAATTCAGGTTTATTTTAAAGACAACATCCCCAAAATACTTATCCCTTATGAGATAAATCAGTCTCTCAGTGAGTAAAACTGTCTCACTGGACCTGTTGTTTGTACACGAAGAAGGACTTGTGAGTGGTGAGATGGTTGAAGGCATAGGAATAATAAAATGATAGTTTTCAATTCTTGAAGAAGAAAGGAGGCGTGTCAGTAGAACCGTCACCTTGGACTTCCAGAGGGCAGACTTTGGTCTGTTTAGAAGACTGTTTGACAGAGTCCCTTGGGGGCAGTCCTGAAAGGCGAAGGAGTCCAGGAAGGCTGGACTTGCCTCAAGAGAGAAATAGTAAAGGCACAGGAGCAGGCCATCCCCATGTGCCAAAAGATGAGGGGAAGACTGGCCTGGGAAAACAGAGAGCTTTGGCCAGAACTCAGGAGAAATAAGGAGAGTTTATGACCTTTGGAAGAAGGGGCAAGGAACTAAGGAAGACTACAATGATGCCATGAGGTTGTGCAGGAAGAAAATCAGAAGGGCCAAAGCCCAACCAGAACTTAATCTGGCTACTGCCATAAAAGACAACAAAATATGTTTCTATAAATTCATTAACAGCAAAAGAAGGACTAATCTCCATCCTCTATAAGATACAAGGGGAAATATAGTGACCAAGAAAGAGGAAAACACTAGGTACAGAACACCTTCTTTGCCTCGGTCTTTTATAGTAAGACTAGTTAGTTGTTCTCTGAGCCTCCAGTCCCCTAAGCTGGAAGACAGGGACAAGGAGCAGAATGAAGCCCCCATAATCCATGAGAAAATGTTCAGTAACATACTATGCCACTTAGACAAACACAAGTCTACAGGGTCAGGTGGGATCCACCCAAGGTTATAGAAGGAGCTGGTAGAAGTGCTAATCAAGCCATTTGCCATCATTTATCAGCAGTCCCGGCTAACCGTGGATGTTCCAGGTGACTAAAAGTTAGCAAATGTGACAACCACCTACAAGAAGGTCTGGTCCTACAAGGAGGATCTGGGGAACTACAGGCCTGTCAGTCTGACCTTGGTGCCAGGGAGGGTTACAGAGCAGATCATCTTGAGTGCCATCATGCAGCATGTACAGGACATCCAGGTGATCAAGCCCAGTCAGAAGGGGGTTTTGAGAGGCAGGTCCGGTTAGACTAACCTGATCTCCTTCTATGACAAGATGACCTGCTTAGTGGATGAGGGAAGGGCTGTGGATGTTGTCTACCTGGACTTTAGTAAAGCTCTTGATAGTGGTTCCCACAGCATCCCCCTGGAGAATCTGGCTGCTCATGTCTTGGATGGGCGTATACTTTGTTGAGTAAAAAACCATCTGGATGTCTGGGCCTAAATAGTGGTGGTGAATGGAATTAAATCCAGCTGGCAGTCAGTCAGAAGTGTTGTTCCCCAGGGCTCAGTACTGGGGCCTGTTCTGATTCATCTCTTCATCAATGATCTGGACAAGGGGATCAAAAGCACCCTCAGTATGATGCTAAGTCAGGTGGAAGTGTTGATCTCCTTGAGGCTAAAGAGGTTCTACAGAGGGATCTCAACTAGCTGGATTGATGGGCTGAGGCCAGTGGTGTGAAGTTCAACAAGGTCAAGTGCCATGTCCTCCACTGGGGTCACAACAACCCCATGCAACACTACAGGCTTGGAGAAGAGTGGCTGGAAAGCTACCCAGCAGAATAGGGCCTGGGGCTTCTGATCAACAGTCAGCTGAATGTGAGCGAGCAGTGTGCTCAGGTGACCAAGAAGGCCAGCAGGATCCTGGCTTGTATCTGAAATATTGTGGCCAGCAGGAGTACAGAAGTGATTATTGCCATGTACTCAGCATTGTTGAGGCCACACTTCAAATACTGTGTTAAGTTTTGGGCCCCTCAATCCAAAAAGGACATTGAGGTGCTGGAGCATGTCCAAAGAAGGGCAACAAGGCTAGTGAAGGGTCTAGAGAACAAGTCTTATGAGGAGTGGCTGAGGAAACTGGGCTTGTTTAGCCTGGAAGAAGGGAGGCTGAGGGGGAGACCTCAGCTCTCTCTACAACACCCTGAAAGGAGATGTGAGTGGTTGATCTGTTCTCCCACATAACAAGTGACAGGACAAGAGGAAAAGGCCTCAAGTTGCACCAGTGGAAGTTTAGATTGGTTATTAGGAATAATTTATCAATGGAAAGGATTGTCAAGCATTGGAACAGGCTGCCCAGGGAAGTGGTGATATCACTGTCACTATTTAAAAGACATGTAGATGTGGTGCTAAGGGATATGGTTTATTGGTGACCAGGAAGTGCTGGGTTAATGGTTGGACTTGATGATCTTCAAGGTCTCTTCCAACCAGAATGATTCTATGATTATCTTTCTGTATATGATTTTTATCTATTATATGTATCTAGGCCTTTTTCAAATATTCAGATTACTTCTAAATATTTACTACAGCTGAACAAACATATGCTAAAGTAGTGACAATGAAGCTAATTGCATGATGAGGAGAATTCTGACTAACTGGATATTTGCCAAGGACTTCACAAAATACTGTTTCCTTGAAGTTGAGGTCTCACAATCAAGTCTTCTTTTTAGACTCATAAGGCAAAATAAAATGAACTAGACTAGACCAGACTAATCCATACAGTGCTATATTACAGTAATACATTTGCCATAGCCATAAGGCACAGCTGTGGCCCTGCGTGAATGTTTTAGTTGGTCGATCTTTCTCACAATATTATAAAAAATAAAACCTTCACTTCACAACCTCTGCACTTGCCACATTAGAAAGTGGTGTATGTATGTTGACTGACAGATTGCTTTAATGTTTGTTCGGATTCTCTCTTGGTACAGGTTGCACATGGATGGATCTCCAAACAGCAGTAAAGTATTTTGAAATACTGCATATACCAAAAAAGAAAAAAAAGAAAAAAAAGGACATTTTAAAAAAATATTAAGGTGATTTGGGAATATGTTTGAACATTAAAAAAACCTGATCAAGTAAGACACAGGATTACATCTATTTATATGAAGCAAGAGACACCATTTAGAGTATTAGGTAAGGACTGCTCTGTCTGGCAGCAACTTCAAATGAGCTTTGCAATGAAAAAAAAAAAGAAATATTTCAGTAAGACTTAATACTTCTAACAGTATCCCAATTGTCTTTGCAGCACTCAGTAGTTTTTAAGATTTAGGTATATGAGGTTTAAGATTTATTAGGTTTAAGATTTAGGTAGATGAGGACCTCCCCACTCCCCATAAATAGTTTATTTCTTTGACATAAAAATATTATGCAGAGATTATCAAATTAAAAATAAATATACCTTTAAAAATCCAATAACAAATGAGATACACATCACACTATAATCACTCATAATTTCTCTTTAAAGTTTTAGATTCTTCATTAGTAAATATCTCTATTATGTTTTTAGGCAGTTCTCTTCCAGGTATTTATTCATACTGTATTATTCATTTTAATTCTTATGGCCTTGTTTGTAAAAAAAGTAAGACATAGCTTTATTAAAAAAAAACATATCAAGAAGCATCTATATAAATAAATTATTGTACAATGATATTAAGATAAATATTTGTGTTTAAAGACAATTGACTATTTTTTTCTATGGGAATTTAATTTCTATGGGAATTAAAGTATGCTCTTGAGAAAACTCAACTTTTTATGGAGAAGAACACAACAGCAGCCAAAACTATGCTATATTTAGCATGGAGCAAAAAGAACAAATTCAGCATCCAGTACTCACATGGTTTCCTTACATTTATTCTCCATTTCTGCTTAACGAATATACTAGATCAACATATATGTATCAACTCCTCTCAAAAGAGTTGTCCAGATGAAAAAGAAAATACATCACTGTGTGCACATAATTTGGCTGATCTGATTTTTAAAATCATTTTTTAAACCAAAGCTTTACTTGTGGACCTCACACAACACATACACACCCTTGGTGGCCAGAGAAACATGAATCAGTGTGAGCAGCCAGGTTTTTGGAAATGAAGCAGTATTTCTCTTGCTCACCGAAGGAATTTTCTGCACGTACACTGTCATTAAAACAAATTAGTTTTTGTGGACTCATCCACAGTCTAAATATAAATTTACTAGTTAAATATCCAGATGGAACTGCAGTAGACTTTTTTTTTTCCTTCCAATCCCTCATTTTCCAAATCTCTCCCAGGAAAGACGAGAAAGAAAAACACACAAGAGACATATATAATTTGCCAGGTCCCTTCTTGTAAGTGTAATAACATGGCTCAAAGGATGACAGCTCCTTAAAACGTGGCATTTGCAGTGCATTGTGACAACTAAAGATACTACTGCATAAAGAATTTGATATTTTTATAAATCCAGCTGTGTTAACACAGGCTCTGACAGTGAAGCAGTGCTTTTCAACAAGGGGTTTTTATGCACATGTAGACCTTCACTGACACCATTATAGCGTTGTTCTCTCCAGATTATTTCTCTCCAGCCCTGTGCTGTAATGTTAGTGTTTCTAGGATCTCATAGAGAAGTTTTAAGTGTTCTCAGTTTTGCACATCATTAATGATTTTCCAGTAAAGGTATTATCCTCTGCATAGCATTTTCATCTAAGGTGAATAGTCTAGATTTTCTTAGACTGGGGGCAAACTGGCTGTCAAGACTAGAGATTGCTTAAGCAGCTTCCCATCTTTGACTGTTTTTTCCCGCCTCTGCACTGCACCCCCACATTTTACAACATTCAGTACTTTTCCAAGATGACCAGAATCAAAGAAAAAGAGTGGACTGAAAAACAGAGGAGAGAGGACATACTAGGAAAGGTTTTTTTTTTCTAGGAGGATTGATTTTGCAGTTCACCTTCCATCTGTACAAACAACCATGCCAGCTGACCGAAGTGAAGTGTCAAGGATTAGGAGGGGGACTGGGAGCAGAAGGTGGGCAGAGGCTGCTAAACCAAGCAGCACTGTCACCAGGGAAGCCTCAGTACATTTTGCAGACCCCTCAGCAGTAGACAGACTACTTAATTTGATGGGACAATGTTTTGGTGGTGTTCAATCTTTGGTAAATAACATGCTCAGTAATTACTTAGCAGGAGAAGAGCACTCAGTTCCCTCTTCCCCAAGTTGCATAGATTCCAGGAGAGGACAGGGCAGTAAAACTCTTCTAGGTTTCTGCGAGGACAAACATGCTGAGCACAAATTGAAGACAGCTTCATCCACTTAGAAAGGGCTGATTTTACAGTCATTCTTTAGAAAGGAGCTTACTTTAAAAATGCCCATATATATAAACACTTTACTACTAGTAAAAATAGAGCCATGTAATATTTACATCGAGTCATTGAAAGTAACTGACATTTCTTTCCTTGAACACCTGTTAGTACAGCATCCCCTACACAAAAAAAAAAAGATTCAAGTAACATCTGCGCACAAAGCCTAAGTATCCCTAGAATAATAGATCTTGTGACTTTTAAGAAGTCACCAACTTAATTCTGTTAGCCATTCTGGATTTTGTTGTTGTGGTGTAAATCTACGTATCTACTTCTCCTAGGCTGGAAAAAAAGAGCCATTTCCATTTCATTCTATCAATTCTCCAGATGTTTGTATAAATTCAAAAAGAAGCACTGACTTCTTAATTAGAATGAAGGATACATGCTCAACATGACATGTTGATATCATTAGCCTGATAAAAATGAAAAACCCTCAAAGCATAACTTCTAATGAGCATAAAATATTGATATTATCCCAAACAATCAGCATTTCTTATTTAGCTTACAAAGGGTCATTAGTACACTGATGTAACAGCACCTTAATAGTTTATCTTGGGACAGTAGTCTACTCATTTCAGAATGGATCATTTAAATTATCCAAACATATTACAACCTAAATAAAAAACATAATGTATGGTGAAAAGACATGACAGAAAGAATGACAAGGGACTCTCTGCAGTCCTAACAAACAGCAGTGCTAGTAATATAAGTTACAGCCAGTCTATGATTGAAAAGTGATGCATTATGAGATACAATCTAAGACACCAATTTTCTTTCAGCAAAAGGGTTTATTGACATAATTGATTATAAACATGTACAGCATCTATGCATCTCCCATTGGAAGAATATCCAGTGATAGAGCTAACATTAGTGTGATACACAGTTTTACTCAATAAGCCCCACTGCATTTCTAATGGCAAACGGTGGTGTATTCCACAGTCAGTCATAAACATCCCAAAGCATCCAGGTGTCCAAAAGAACAGACATTTAAGATTCTTAACCAAATAAAAAACCTGATCCTGGATTCCTTCAGTTTAATTCCATTCAGCATTGTGTCTATAAGGGTTATGAATTGAAATCTTGACACTGACAATCAAGTTTGGCCCCTGATATTCATAGAAATTACTGCCTGTCAAAATGAAATCCTAAAGGACTTCTTGCTCCTGACTCAAGAATCAAGACTTTTGATTTTTTTTTTCTCCATTTAAAAGACAAAGATTAAGGCAAACAATCTCTACACTCTCTCCTTTCCTCCCATTTGCATTTAAAGATTGAATAAAATTCCCTCAGAACATAAGGTCTTTTCTCTCCATTCAGTCACTGAACTCTAATTGAAGGTACCAGTTACTATGGTGTCTTTTGTAAACACTTGTTCATCTGAAAAAAAAAACCCAAAACCAAAAAAACCCCAAAACCCCCCACACTTACTTGCAACTATGGTAATAAACAACTTGTATTCATGAACACCCTGGGTCAGCAATGAATGCATAATATTGAGATGAATGTCTTCATAGTCCACTAACACTTCCTTCAAGACATTCAGTTCCACAAGAGTTCATCTGAGGTTGCACATTAAATTCAAAGGACCAGAAGTAGTATCAATGGTTTCAACAATTTAACAAACACCATCTAAGACATTTGCATTTAAAATGTAACCCTAGTTTGGGCCTTGGTAATTAGCTCATTTCTAGACCACACAGAGAGAATTATTAAACTAAACCACCATATTTCATGGTAACAGAACAATACTCTATAAATATTTGGAAAAGTAAAAGATTGAGAAAATAGAGAGCAACTGATCATAACATGATTACCATTGCTCTAAAACCAAAAGCAAAATTCAACGAGAAAAAAAAACCAAACCCAACTCAAACATCATATTCTACTGTGTAAGGTTTTAACTTGAGCATTACTCACTCAGCTACACAAAACACAGAATCTAGATTAATATAAAAAAATGTTTTATTTCACAGTGAGGTACATAAAGCTTCTAACTTTAGTAGGTTAAGGCTAAAAGAGAATTGCCTGTTAAGATAAAGACTGTTTCACATTCCTGAAATATATTCTCACCTGTTATTGTTTCTGAGGAAAGGCACCATTATTTATCCATCAACAGTTCACCTCTGCATCCACCCATTTAGAAATGAAGATGGATTATATGAGGGTCAGTGATTTACTGACCATCACGGACCCAACCAACTACAGCACACATTCACGTATACAAGTACCAAGTAGTATTTATTCAAAATCAAATTAAAAATATCTCATTTGTAAACATATTACAAAACTGTTAGGTTTTCCTAGTGGTGTCAGCAATATAGTCCTGTAAAACTAACCAGCTGCATTATTGTTTCCCATTTACAAAAAAGTATGAAAAGAGATTTGGGCAGATTAAATCACCTCACATTCGGTTTGAGTAAAAATGGCACAGCCTTCACTGTCCAGCAGAAAACAAACACTGCCAGTCTACAGATGACTTGCTGGGAACACACAAGTCAGCAGTATCATTAAGGACAACCATCAGTCCAAATTTTTCATTCAGAAGGGCTGGTACCTTGGAAAGGTCTGTTGAAAGCATCCTTGTGTGGGCCTGGGCCACTCACTGTAATGGTTGTTGCCAGTGGCAGACTGAGAAAACTGCCTTAAATTTATGTGTGAATAACCACACTTAAATTTATGGCTCTGGGTTCACATAAGGGAGACACCAGCTGCTGTTTGCAGTAGCTCCTGCCACCTTGCTCTACTTGTGACAAGAAACAGGTTACTGCCACAGTCATGGCTTTTGCTTGGGTTGGGTTAGTGATGATTTCTGAGAAAATGGTGACCTCCCATCAGATGTGACCGAGTAAGCCTGGCTCACAGACGGCATTAGCCCCGGCCTGCAATAGAGGTGGCTGAAGGCAGCGACTACACAGCTCTCGGAGGTCGGGCCCCCACGCTGCCCACACCATCCCCTCACAGACTAGCAGCTGCCTCCAGCCGCCACAGCTTACAGCTCTCGGCGGGCCTTGTTGCCTAGCAGCGCCCGCCTCCCGACCGTGCCTGCGGAGGCTGTGGCCTGCCGGGCTCAGTCGGCAAAGCGCTGCAGCAGGTGGTCGTCCCCATGGCGGGCACTGCCACCACCACCACTGCTGTCCATGAAGCGCTCGCAGGGGAACTCGATGAGGTCGGCCTCGCTAAGGGCACAGGCGGCGCCACGGGGCGGCCGGTGGGACTGGAAGCCCGAGAAGTCGGCAGAGACACCAGTGCCCATGGAGCGGAGGGGCCGGCGCGTGGAGTAGAGCTGGCGGACATGGACGGGGGCCGCCTTCCTCCGCCGCCGCCCCAGCACCTTCTTCCGCAGCAGGCGGGAAGCCCAGGCGGCCAGCGCCGCGAAAAGCAGCAGGGCGTTCACTGCCAGCAGCACCAAGGTGAGGAGCTGCTGGTCGGGGCCGTGGGGCCCGCCTGCCGCCGCCGCGCCGCCCTCGGGCAGGGTGACCAGCCCAGCGCAGTGGTCCCGCGGCGCCACCGGGCACACGCGGCCGCCCAGAACGCCCTCGACGCAGACGAGGTAGGGGGTGTCTGGGCGGAGCTCCCGCAGGGTGGCAGCTGGCTCCCCGCGCTCCGGCAGGTAGACGAAGCGCTGGAACTTGACGGCGGCGCCGACCCGGTCGAAGGGGAGCCGGCACCGCGCCGGACCCAGCAGCCGCGCGCTGCGGTGCGGCCGTACGGCCCCGCGCCCCGCCCCCCGGACCTGCCCCCGCGCCCCCCCCCCCCCCCCGCCCCCCCCCCCCCCCCCCACGCCCCGCCCCCGCCCCCCTGCACCC
>JANHFX010025609.1:21228-32792 GCA_027560015.1 Chloroceryle amazona
AGCGGCCCCGTGAGAAGTTCATGTTCTCGAGGGTCTGTTCATCAGAGACCTCCTGAGCCTTTCATCTGCTCCTTGCTGGAAGCTCCCCCTCTACAGGGGAAGAGCTCCTGGCTCCAGGTATAGAACCCTGGGTGCCGGGACAGCTCTGGGGTGAAATGGGGGTGGAATCCAACCAGTTTTAAGGCAGTGCTGTAAGTCTGGGGCTGGTGTGCAGCAGCTGCTGGCCTCACGCTCCAGCGACAGCAGGGCAGGAGATGATGGGGACTGGTACCTCCATGTGATACGGCCTCGCTCTGCCCTACAAAGGCTCCTCTTCCTGCTGCCAGGACACCAGAGCCACCAGCCAAATTAAACCCTATAAATATTTAGATTAAGGGCTAATCCTCTCCTAGCTGCTTGTTGTATATTTATGAGGGCTGGAGACCTGATCAAAGGCTCTTGCTCGTCCGTGTGGCACCCGAACCCCGTGGGCTGCCGCAATATCCCTGAGCTGTCCAAAAGATCCCTGTGCCCCCCTCCAGCCTCTCCTCCTCCCTTTTGCTTTTGTCTCCAGCGGGGCCCGGCCGGTTGTTTATCTGGCCGTGAGCTGGTGCCTGGCAGAACTGGGTGATACAGCATCAGGAGGAGGGGGGCGGCCCGGCTCTACTGGAGTACGTGCTGCGGGCAGGCGCGCGGCTCCCCGATGCTGCCATTCGTTTAAGAAAAGCAATTCAAAGAGTCAGAGGTGAAGAAAAAGCCTTTCTTACCTTCCCGAAGCGCACTCCAATCACTCCCTCTCCCATAAACCTTCCTCCCCAAACGCAGATAGCCCCGGATGCCCAATTTTCCGAATGAAGCAATTTTTCTAAGGGTCAGGTGCCACCATTTTGCCTTCTGCTGATAACGCTCTGCCCACTTCCCCTCTGTAAGCACCTTCCCACGGGTCCCAACCGGCCCGAGCCTTCGCCGCCCGCGATGCGATGGGTGCGGGATGCAGTGAGCATGCTCCCGCGTCCGCCCCGCGTCCGCCCCGCCGCACGCTCGGCATCGGCGGCATCACCGGCACCAGCCCCGGCCCAGGGCAGCGCTTTGCACAAACAGCTCGGACCGAGCGTCCGCGGGAGGCTCAACCTTCGGGGAGCAGCAGGCAGGGAGATGGGGGGGGGACACCACCCTTTCCTTGGCTTGCTCAGTGCCTTGGCGCTGCGCCTTTGCAGCCTGGCAGGCGGGAGCTTGTTCTGCCCGTCGGTGTCTGAGGGAGGGAGGGGATGGAATATCACTGTAATGAGCAGGTGAATTCAGGTTCCCCAGCTCAGATCTTTGTCTACTATCTGGGGTTGTTTGGAGGTTTGGGGATTTTTTGTTGTTGTTGTTGTTTGTTGCCTTTTTTTATTTTTTTTTTCCCGTGGCAAGATTTGTTAATCACAGCTAAGCAAAAATAGCTCTGCAGCAAATCGTCTGCTAGAGAGCTGCTGTCCCACATGCAGCAGCTTCTGCCCTGTTATTTTAATGCTTCTAGGAGGAAGTGTCTTGAAATTAATTATTTATTTATTTCTAATGCTACTTAAACCCAGCTGGCATTCGCTCATTTGCCTAGTGGCTGCTCGGGCTCTGTTTCACTTGCATCATTGCTGATCTAATCCCTCCGCAGCAGGCTGGGGAGCTGCTCTGTAGGGCTCTGGCCTAGTCCCTGCCGCCGGCCTGTCACCCAGGCATGGTCACATCCCTTTGCCTCTCGCTGGGCTTCGTTTGCTGGGCGAGAGCGGTGATGCCCATGCTGGGTGGTGTTGAGGGCTCTGCAGGAGAAATGGCCCTTGAAGGCTCGGCTGGGGCAAGTTTGCCTCTTGGGTGGCAGGAGTGGAATGGAGCCTGGCAGCTCCTGCTCCAAGGTGATGGGGTCGGTCAGTGCACAGGGGTCCAGGCATGAGACCATCTTTGTGCCCAGATTTCCTAAGGAGCCTTGGCTCAATGCTGTGCTTTCCACGCCTTGCCTTCCTTCCTTTCCTACACCTCATCTTCCTTCCTTTCCATGCCTCACCTTCATTCCTTCCTTTCCATGCCTCACCTTCATTCCTTCCTTTCCATGCCTCACCTTCCTTCCTTCCTTTCCTTCCTTTCATTCCTTCCTATGCCTCACCTTCCTTCCTTCCTTCCTTCCTTCCTTCCTTCCTTTCTACTCAGTTAAAAGCTTCTCCGCACAGCACTCTGGGGTGAACCTTATGCTGGCAAAGGTCCATCAGCCCAAAGCTCTGCCCAGCTCTGTTCTCAGAGGGAAGAAAAACTCCATCCTAGAAAGCCAAGGGCTTGGCCGAGCCCACCTCTGGGGGCAGCGGAAGGACAAGCTGTGTCCTGTGAGCCGGGTGCTGGGCTGGCAGACAGAGGTGCTTAGATGAACGATGCAGCTGGTCCCAGGGTAAACAGAGCTAAGCTCATCTGCCAGTGCCCAGGGGAACAGGAGAGCCTTTCTAGCTCCTCCTGCCCACCCGCACAGCACACTGGGCCCCTGTCTGTGAATACAGGGGCTTTGTGGGCTGCCCGGGGGACTCTGCTGCAGCTGGGACACGGCTGGGACACGGCGAGACAGCCCTGAAGAGCCCCTCGGCAGCCAGGCCCCCAACTGCAGCAGGGCTGGGGTTTGGCCGTGCTGGGTGCGTCCCAGTGAGCTGCTGCTGGGCCGTGGGCTTCAGTGGTCGGGGGGGTGAGAGTGGGTGCAGCCTTTGGGTGCCTGCAGGTTGTTGGGCGTGCACCGAGCTTATGGGGATTGCTTTTTGTCGCTCAGTGCAGTCGGTGGAGCGTCTGTGAAGGCAAAAGCTGTGCTCTGGCACCTGCTGTCACCCACACATCATTTCTTACAGAGGTATCCCTCTGTTTGGGGAGACAGTGCTTGATTTGCAGATGGGGAAGGAGTCATCCATCCATCCATCCATCCATCCATCCATCCATCCATCCCGCCAATCTCCCTGCTGTCCTCACCCAGCTCCTTACCCTCTCCTCAGCATGCTGACAGAGGGTTACCAGAAGCTTCCCAAAATTTGTTGAGCATTCAGAGCAGTCTTGCTACAAAATTTCCATCCTCTGGCCAGAATTGCCTCTAACTTCTCTTGCTTCTGGGGGTGGTGGGAGGCACCTCTTGGTTTCTCACACAAAAATAAAATTCTCCCTGGCTTTTTTCACAGGGAACAAACCTGGGGAAGTCCTCGTCTTGCCATTCTTCCTTCACATCCACATTCTCCATCCGCAAAGTGGCTTCTGTGGTTCCCATCGTGCTCAGAGAAGGTCTGGCTCAACCGTTCCCTCGAGGAAGGGCTCAGGCTGGAAGGTGGAAGAGAGAGGGGTTGACATCGAGCATTTCATGCGAGCTGTTTGGAGCAGGGACGCGGATACCGTGCTCCCTGGAGGAGCAGTGTGACAACCCCTGCTTTGCAAAAGCCACAAGGCAAGGACCTGGGGTTTTGTGGCTGCTTGATAAGCTTTGGACAAGAAAGAGGAGATGAGGTTGTCCCTGGACCAAAGCAGTAGGTGTATCTCTGCTCTGTTGTGACCTTTGCTCTTCTCCTCTAGCAGCAGCACTGTCTTGGCTGGTGTCCACCCATTTTCCCCTTTTCCAGTATTAATCAACACAAACAAGACCCTCTGCTGAGGGAAAGGAAATGCAGCTGAGAGGGAAGAGAAGAGCGAGCTCCTCCCAGGCTGCTGTCAGGCTGACTTGGCAGTAGCACCAGTTTCCATTTTGCTGGCCTGGGCAGAAGTTAATGGCTTTGGTTTTGCAGAGAAATTCCTGACTGCTGCTGCCTGGCCTGTGCTCCATCCCCAGGACAGAGGAGGGAGAGAGGAGGGCAAGGAGGCCTTCACAGGGATGCTGCTTGTCCTTCCACACCCCTGAAGAATTCCCATCTCTGCCTTACTCCCAGGTAAACCAAAGCAGATGCCAAAAAAATGGAGAACCTCAAATGGAGGCAAACTGGCTGTGCTGTTTCCACTCTGGGCTTTCTCCTGCACTGCTATGAACAGGAGAAGTTCAAATCCCTCCTTGTTTTCACTCCTGCTGACACCCCAGCAGGGTGAGGGGCCGTGAGGACCCTGTATATTGTTTGCCCTCACTAGAAGGTTCCTACGCTACCAGCCGGCCAGAATCAGACCCAGGGTCTGCAGCTCCTACCAAAGCCCGGCCGAGGGCTCAGGACCAGTCCTTGCAGGACCAGCTCTGCTCAGAGAGGCAGATACCCTGCTCTCAGCTGGCTGCTGCTGCAGCTCAGCCCGGAGGGGACAAGGTCAGGCCTTCTCTTACACAGAACATATTCAAATGAAACCAGCTCGCATGTTGGGCGCGTGCATTAACCCATCCAGTGCAGGAAGGTTTTGAATGTCCATCCTGAGCTCAGCCTTTAGACTGTAAAGGTTCCCAGGCACTGGCTGCACGTAACATATATTTTTTAGGATCAGGGACCTGGGGTGATTTCCCTGTTCTGCCTGTTCCCTGGTGTCAGGGAAATCAGCACCTAGCAGAGTTTGACCCATTGCTGTAAGGCTCTTCTAGAGAGCCTGTGCTTTTTCTGCTTCCTTCACAGGCTCATATTTACAGAGGGTGTCGCTGGTGATGATCTGGAGGGAGATAAATCTGTCTGGGTGTATCTGCTTTAGAGGAATGAAGCTACGTAGAGACCCGAGTCAATCCAGCATCCATCTTTATTACAGGCACTGGCAGAGACAGGAATGGAAGCAAAGAGCTGGCTGTGAGTGCTGCAGGGCTCTCTCCCTGCCCAGCCTCTCAGCCTTTCCTCCACGCAGACACATTCTGTGTTCTGTCCTCACCCCACGCCTGGCTGCTTGCGATGCCCACGACACTGTCACACGCGTCTCCATTTTTGATTTCCCTATGTGCAGGCAAAGGAGATACCTTGGGGCTGTGAGAGACCCACCTTCCCTCCCTCCCTCCCTCCTCCCCACTGCTGTCATCTGCTTTCTGCTAACCCCAAAAGCATCATGGAGGGAGGAAGAGAAAGAGAAGAGAGAGAAGCAAATCCCAGGCTGGAGCCTGACGTTTCTTGTTATCAAAATCCCAGCAGGATGGGAGCCCAGATGGTGCTGTACTCACCGATGCTCGTGGCTAACGAGGAACAAAGAAGATGCTGCCTGTATCCTGGCCAGGCATTCCTCCCGGTGGAGACGGATGCTCAGGAGCTCCAGCGCCTGGATCCGGATGCAGATGCGTGCGGCTTTCTCAGCAGAGGAGTGTGGGGATGCATCTAGGGCGGCCTTTCTCACAGCACTCCTTGCTCTGTGATTTGGATGTTGAAGGAAGGGAGGAATTGAGGGCAGTTATTTGTATTCTTCCATAGCTGCTGCTTCCTCTGATGCCTCCCTCCCTCCCCTCCAAGGTATTTTATTATTATTATTATTATTATTATTATTTTCCGCTTGCAGCTGGCTAAGCCTCAGCTCTCTTAAGTCAGCTAATTGCACTGCTTTTGTGTGTAAGGAGGATGGTGGTGACAGGGAGGGGGGGGGTTATGGAGGATGGGTGGAGAAAGGAGCTGAAATCACCCCCCTTTCAGTGATACCTCTCTTCCAATTGGCTGCGAGGTACCAAATCTCTCCCTACACTCTTCCTCCGGATGAATGATGCTACCAGGGCCGAGCGCACCGTCTCCTTTCAGTGGGAGTGAGGGATGCCCATCATCCACCAGGACCTGCTCCTGGAGGAGGTGTGGGAGCTGGGGAGGGGTGAGTGGGAAAGAGAGGGGAGCTTTTTAATAGAGTGCATCAGTCACTGAGAAAGTAAAAGGCGGCCTCAGCGTGTGGTGAGATGCAGGATATTTAATGGTCCTGGCAGAAAGATGGGGACAGACTTGAGCAGAGCCTGTGGGGACAGGACAAGGGGAGATGGGGTTAAACTGACATAGGGAGATTTAGACAAGATATGAGGAGGAAATTGTTGGTGCTGAGGCTCTGAGCCCAGGCTGCCCAGAGAGGTGGTGGCTGCCCCATCCCTGTCCCCATCCCAGGGGAGGTGGCCGGGGCTCTGAGCACCCTGCTCTGGTTGCAGATGGCCCTGCTCCCTGCAGGGGTTGGACCAGATGAGCTATAAAGATCCCTTCCAACCCAAACCAGTCTGTGATTCTCTCATTCTGAGTGGTGTAGCTCCAGGTGGACACTTGTTCTCTTCGGGTGAGTGGCTCCTGCAGGATGAGGTGCTGAGGACAGTACTTCCTCAACCCAGTGGGTGTCACCGTAAAGAAAGCCGCACACCTCAACGCTAGCCAGACTCTGGCAGCTCCTAGCCGTGGTCAGCCTGGCAGGTCCCATGTCAGACCTCAGAGGGATGGTGGGGTATCCTTCCCTCACCTCTCATCTTCTGGGCATCCTGTGGTCCAGGATACCCAAGGTCCTTGTGGATACTTTAGGGCTGCATTTGTATTTCTTTATATTGAAAGCAGTCAGAAGATCCACGAGGACAGAACGAGATGCCAGGAAATTTAACACTCGCTGGCTCCAAGATGCCAAAGTCTGCAGTGTCATCTCTGCCTACAGTGAATATTTACCTTTTGCCTTCTTTTTTTATATGAAAAATGTTCTCCTCCTGTTTTGCAAGGCAGTTTAAACCCGACGGCACCAGCCAGCACCCGTGTGGGGCCGGCAGCATGTGAATGCCACCTGCTGGCTGCAGTCCCAGGACCTGGAGCCAGAGCAGTTTCTCCAAACCCCATCGGTCTGGTCACGAAGGTATTTCATTGAGCACGTACTGATGGGCTGCACTGGCCCGTCCCTGCCTGCCAGGCCGAATGCTTTTGTTGGGAATCCATTTTCTTTACGTCTGCTGGGATGTATAAAGTGAACGTGGCACCGAGGTGATTTTCCAGCACTGCAGTTCCTCTGGGAATTCTGAGCTGAGTCCTGCTGCTTTGGAAGAGGCAAGAGCAAGGCAAGGGAATGGGTTGTGCAGCATCAGGTCCTTCCTGCTGCTGGATCTTTTTCCAAGCAGCTTTGGGTTTTTTTACCATGTTCAGTCCCTCTCGTACCTCCACATGCTCCTCTCACCTGGAATAACAGGGTTTTGTGGTACTTGGTGGCATGTTTATTCATTCTGTGACCAAGTACTCACATGAGGGGGAGAGAAGGACAGTTTGTCACTTTTGGAAAGACACTGACTGTCATGTGAGCATCTGCCTTTTATTTCCCTGAACTTTGTGCCCATTTTTAGTCAGAGAGATCTCGTGCCAGTGGGGCCTTTCTGCAGTCCTGCGGGTCACCAGCAGCCCAGAGGCTCTAGATTGCAGTCCTGCTTGTAGGAACCTGTGATGGAAATGACTGGCTTGTTCCAAAGCGCTGATGTTATTATTACAGCAAATCCAGCCCCTTCTTGCACACTGCGGGAAGTCCAAGGCAGAGATCTGGTTTGGAATCTGCCACGGGAGGGCGATGAATCCCCCCCAGCCTGAAATATCGCTTCGGCTGTGACGGGAGATGCACGGAACAGGCTGTAGATGTCACCTTGCACCAGGAGATGGCTGGGGCTGGGATGTGAAAGTCTCCTGGTGACACTTTCTCCAAGGGGAAAGCAGAAAGGGTCGGTTTGGCCCCAGTCTAAGTCTGATGGCTCTTTAAAGCCGGGCTGAGATGCTTTTTCCAAAAGCCAGCACTGAAAAGGTCCCGCTGCTGGACCAAGGACCTTTGCAAAAGCAAAGGATGGGAGATGTTCACTGAGCAAACTGGGGATATGGGGCTTTACTGGCAGCTGAACTCAAACCCTTCCCAGACTCTGCCCAGGAGCTCTCTGCTGCTGGAGCCAAGGGCTGCCTGCAGCTTGTCCACGTGTGTGCCTGTTTGGAACCTTTGCCTGCGTGTCTGTGTCATTTCGAAGACTTTTCTTAAAATTTAGGGCATTTTAAATGTCTGTCTTAATGGCCAGGACATGAAAACGTTTGCATCTGGCAGAGAGAGCATCCCAGAGAGGGAGGTTGGGGGGTGGATGGGGTCTGAGATTTCCAGTCTCTCCATTCAGGCTCCTGTTTCCTGACTACATGGGAGGTCTTTAGGTGAAGATAACAGACCCCAGCACTCTCCAAAAGCCCAGATGGGAAATATCCACAGGCTGTTTCCTCTTCTTTTCACCCCTTTTTGACAAGATTGGGCATTTCCCAAAGTCCCTGGCACTTGTATGAACCTGTTACGTGGGGTTCCATAGCTGTTGGTGCCCAGTACAAGCTGACAGTGGGCTCAAGCCTGTGGGGCTGTCAAGGTCTAATGAGATGACCAGGAAAGGAATTGGTGGCCTCATGAGTGCAGTGCTCCAGCATGAGCCAAACCTCTGATTAAACTCCAGAGAATCCACGGAGGCACAGGATGTTTTGAATACCCAACTCTGGGAGAAGCTTTTCAGAGTTCCCACCTTACTGGACAGCAGAGGATCCACGCAGGAGGTGTAAGGTCTGCAGAAATCTGCCTTGTTCAGACTAGAGGATCACGAGATGGCTCCTTTTAAGTGCCTGCACTTTTTTCTTTTGTGAATCTGTTTTTTTTTTCCTTCTCACAGGTCAGGCAGAGGTTACAGGTTTTCTCTTCACTTCTGAGGGTAAGAAACGTACATTTTATTTTAAACATTCAATTGCAAAATTCCCAGGAACTGAAGCTTGAAAATACCACAAAGCTCTGTGCAACTCTCGGGCTTGGCAGGGCTGGTGATGCCGCAGCTTGTGGTGGTTTAACGGCTGGTGGATCCCTGGGAATCCCCAGGGAGGGGGCTGCAGGGCCTGAAGGCTTCCTTTTGGAGCTGGTGATAAAACCACACATAATGAGGCTGGAAGGCACCTCTGGAAACAGCTAATCCAACCTCCTGCTCAAAGCAGGAGCAGCCAGAGGGGCTTGTTCAGAGCTGTGCCCAGTTGGATTTTTATTATCCTCAAGGATGGAGGCTCCACAATTGCTCTGCACAGCCTGCTCCGGCGTTTGACCACCTTATACTAAAAAAAAATCAAATAAAACCCATTCTTTTTAAAGGGAATTCCCCTATTTCAACTCATGGTCCTTGCCTTGTGCCTACTGAGAAGAGTCTGGCTCCAATCACTTTAAGCTAGCCTGGCTGAAATTAAGATGAAACATTTGTTTGTAGGGAAAATAAAAGTTATTTTGGTTCCTTTGAAATTATTTACAACTTGAAGCAAAGCTTGAAGTGAACAAAAAAAAAAAGAAAAAGAAAAAAAAAGAGTCTTTTAGTGATGAAAATCTGCAGGCTTTGTTTAAGATACACTTGAAATTAAATGCTTAAACTTTTTATTACAGTGTGACATTCCCCATTTGAAATTTGCCTGCCTTTAATTAGGAAAGCGGGGACCGCGAGTGCCTTCAAACGTGCGTTTGAAACAGAGAAACGTTTTATTTTGAGGAGAACAAAATGTTTTCATTGTCTTCACTTAAGGGAAAAAAAAAAAAATGGTTTTCTGTGACAAATAGGAAGGTTTCCTTCTGGGTTGACCTAAAGAGAAATCATTTTCCTCATCCTAGCTTTTTGATTTGATCTTCAAAGGTTAGATCCAGCTTATTTGCACAGGTCTAGGCTTCACCTCCAGGAATCCAGGGGAAGGAGGGACCAGGTTGGGATCTGGTTGGTCTTTGAAATGTGGAATTGGATCAGACTCATCCCTGTTGACCTACAGTAGTTGTTGTAGATCTGAGCTTTCTTTGTTTGGGTGTGGAGTAGGGCAGCTCAGTCTTGCCATGGGCATGGCCGTACTCTGCTCTCGATGCTGTCGAGTTCAGCTTGGACTTGGCAGAGCTGGAGACCATGGAATGAACGTATGGAAACCCCTACATCCTCTCCTTGCAGCATCTTCCAGTTCTTCCTGGGAGCAGCCCAAGCCTCCTGCCCAAATCTGCATGAAACCCAGAGATGTGAGCGAGCGTGAGTCCCAGGAGCTGCTGAGGGCATAAGGAGAGCGGTGTGGAGAAGGAAGAATCCTCTTGGATGGGCACCAACCACGTTGATAAAATGATGCATCTTCCAAGGGATAAGGGAGGTAAGTGCCCAGATGGTTTTGAAAACCAAAACTATCACCTTTGGCATGGGACACCTCATCTTTGGTGTGGGAGGGGAGACCTTCTGGCTCTGACAGCTCCTGCCAGGAGGCTGTAGAGAGGCAGGCGCTGGTCCCTTCTCACAAGGACCCAGTGACAGAACAGGAGGGAATGGCTCCAGCTGTACCAGGGAGCTTGAAACGACATTAGGAAAAATTGTTTCAGGGTTGTCAGGCACTGAACAGGCTGCCCAGGGAGGGGGGTTGAGTCACCACTCCTGGATGGGTTTAAACCCCTACAGATGTGGTGCTTGGGGCTGTGGCCGAGTGGGGCACTTGGTAGAGCAGCGTTAGTGGTTGGACTAGAGGGTCTGAAAGGTCTTTTCCAACCCCCATGATTCTATGACTGTATTATATGATTTCCAGCTGAGACCACACTGGCAGCACCTTCTCTCCTCTCCCATGACGCTGACACCTTGACTGACCTTGCTGAGGCCAAGCTGGGGATTGGAGGGGAATTGGCAGCCCTGGGTCCCACCAGCCTCTGCCCACAGCAGCGGGGACGTGCAGTGGGAGAGCTGGGAGGCCAGTTCCTCCCTAGCCACGGGTTCCCCATCTGAAGGCAGCGGAGCACAGCCCGGGCTGTGTGGGGAGGGGGTAACGCACGTCTGCTCCGAGGAGGCTGCCAGGTTCTGGGGCCCCGAGGACTTGGCTGGAAGGAGCCCCTGCGTGGGCAGAGGCGGCTGTCAGGAATTCATGGCCCGAGCTCAGCATCGCAGCCGATCGCCGATGGGCCCCGCTGCATTTCGTGGCTGTTGAACCTCCCCAGAGAGGCTCAGGGAGGCAAATCCAGAGAGCCAGGGCTCTCTGGAGAGGGCTGCACCAGATATTTGTGCTGTAGTGTAAAGAGAGGCCTGAGGGAGAGGCTGACATTTTTCTACTCAAATCCTGGTATATTTAAGGCACTTAAATGAGAAAATGATGCTTTTCTTTCTTGGGAGATGGTCTGCCTGGCTGAGCCACAAAGGCAACCACCCTGTGGCTGCTTGCTGATCTGGTGGGCAGGCCCAGAGGAGGATGGCGCTCGGTTCTTGCACAGGAGCTGAGAGCCTTGCTGCTGGACCAGCCCTTCCCTCTGGAGAGGCCTCTGTGGATTCTGCCGTGTGCAGGTTCCTGTGGGAAGCAGCACAGCCCAAAGCATGCTGGGCCATTCCTGGCAGCGGGGCAGGATTAGGGCAGGAGCTCTTTGCAAGCCTGCATGTGGCAGCGGAGAAGGCACACATGCCTGAGCCCCCCACACCATCCCTGGGGACAGAGACCCTTGTTAGTCCTGTATAAACACTTGTCACGTTGGACTGAGCTTTGTGAGACCGGTTCATTTGTGACGGGGATGGAGCCTTGGGAAATGGAGACCTTGACTGACAGCTTGGGTTAAAGTCCCAGACAGGCTTGTGGCCACCTCCTAGTCTTCAGTCCCCGACCCAGCCTTCCCCCCTAACTGCCCTTCCCTTCCCTTCCCTTCCCTTCCCTTCCCTTCCCTTCCCTTCCCTTCCCTTCCCTTCCCTTCCCTTCCCT
>JANHFX010025609.1:46016-61820 GCA_027560015.1 Chloroceryle amazona
AGGTGGTGGCTGCCCCATCCCTGTCCCCATTGCAGGGGAGGTGGCCAGGGCTCTGAGCACCCTGCTCCCTGCAGGGGTTGGACCAGATGACCTTGAAAGGTCCTTCCCACCCAAACCATTCTATGTGACCGTGGCTTTTGACTGGGCTTGTCCATCCTTTGCCAGTGGAGGGTCCTGGAGGGGATAATTCAGAGGCAATGGGTCTGGAAGGTGTTTCTGGCAGGGAGAGCCTCCACAGCCCCGGCTGGTGGTGAGAATGCTGGTGGAAGGTGAGCCATGTCCGCTCGCTGTGACAGCAGTGGAAGTGATTCTGGAGGAGCGCCCTTGCCAGAGTAAATTGTTGGCAACCACACGGTAATTCTCTTTTCTTAAACAAAGCAAAGGAGATAAAAGCAGCAGCCTCGGCTGCCTCCGCCTTCTCCCTCAAGCGCAGAGCCTCGCGCTTGCACACCCAGTCCCGCATCTGGAGATCATTGGGGGGCAGCTGCTGGGAGGACAGGGATGGGAAGCAGCTGAACCTCCTTCCACGCTGCCGCCAGGTCCAAGCGTGGTCCCGGGGAGGGAGTGTGCAAACGGGGCCTCGCTTGGGCTGGGAGGCTTGGCTCAGATCAAAGGTGGCAGTGGGAGCATCAAAAAGCAGGGTGGTTTTGTCAACCTGTAAGCAGAAAAGTGGGGTGGCCACCGTGTATTTTTAATGGCCAGAATAGCTTCAGATTTCCTCTTGGCCGCTCATCCCTCTCAACTTGCTGCTTGTTGGATCGTGCGTGTGCCCTAAATTTTGTCTTCTCCTTGGCACAAGCCTGAGATGGGCACCACAAGCAGGTTTTTTTCCTCAGGCTCTACACAGGGAGCAGGCACCTTGAGCTTCAGCTTCGGGAAGCTGGTATTAGAAAGGTTGATATGTACCCATTTTTGCAGCCAAGGGTCACTGCAGATACGATTCTGAAGGCAGAAAGATTTTATCCAGCTGGGGAGAAAAAAACCCCCCTATGTGACCACAATGGAAATGTTTGTGTTCTCCATCTGCAAGAGGAACGTTTTGGGGTTGGAAGCGACTTCTGTTTAGAAACTTGAGGGCAGTGTCGCACAATGCAAAAATAAACAGCACAACAGCCCAATTCACTGCAGCCAAAAGGGAAGCGTTCTGGAATAAATGAAAAAAAGCCCCCTAATTGGCCCCAAACGAGAGCTCAGGAAATGAGATGGACACCTTGGCTGATCCTTGGCTCCACCAAAGCCTTCCCAGGGCATTTCCTGGTAGATCCAGCCACTGGTTTGGGGCAGGATTTTGGAGGCTGAGCCCATGCTGCTCACCTGGAGTTGCCCTGGACTTGCCAACCCTGTAGAGAAATGGGCTTTCAGTCGAGGCTGCATAGAGCAGATGACAGCTGGGAGCTGTCCCTGCGTGGGAGCGTCCCTGCCCAGCCCCAGTTCCCCGAATCGCTCTCCTTCCACCAGGGTTTGCCTGACAAACCCTCGTCGGGGTGCTGGTTTTCATTAGCTGGGGGAGGGTGGTTCGCTGCCTCATTGACTCTTCCATGTCCGCCCCATCCTTAGGGAAGGCTCAAGGAAATAACTTGACTCAAGTGTGCTCAGGGAACTCCAAAAAGGTCCCCTCTGCACGAGTCCAGTCAGAGAGCGGTGTGTCCTTTGTTACTCTTTGCAATCTGAGAACCATGGCCTTGCCTCTGCACCTTTATCTGTTTAGCTCGATCTCCTCTGAAGCCAGAGATGTTGCTAGCATGATCTTCGTTAGGATTTTATTAGTTGCAACACCAGCTAATTGCCTATTACATTTTTCCCCTTCTAGACCCTCCCCTTGCCTTTTCTCGGAAAAAATGGATGATGTGCATACGGGGGGTCACTGCCCCAATCTGTTTTCTTCTGGCAACCAAGATGTGCAGCTGGAGACCTGGAATCAGCTGCAAGAGGCTGTCTCCAGGGTACAGCTCAGCCTTTCCAAAGGATGCTTTGCGAGGGTGTGGCCTGTGGCTGGTAAGACCCAATCTTCCTTTTCTCCGTTTTGGGACGTTGTCTCCCACCCCGCGGGGAGCTGTGACTTGTCTCTGCAGCCCCCGAGACACCGAGGTCCTGCCTGCACTGAGGCTTGTAGCTCAGGGAGCTGATGGGAGCTGCACGTGCTGCAGTGGAGGAGATGGCAACTGCTGCTGGAGGTCCCCCCTGTCCCACCTGCTCCTCAGACCAACTGTGCATCCACCCATCAGTCTGTTTGAGGTACCTGGACCTGCATTCAAACCTCAGCGTCATCAAACCCAAAGGGAATGACCATGGTTTTGTCTACTTCTCCCATGCTAAATGATTTTCAGTCCTTGGCCATTTTTACATTTTGAATTTTATTTTTTTTTTGGTGGAGACTCACGGCAGACAACTGACAAATCACCCTTAATCCACCTGAACTGCTAAATCTCTTGGTAATCCCTCCCCAGCACCGCTCCGGCGCTGCTCCCCTACAACAGGCCTTCTTGGTACCATTAATCAGTGTCTTTGGCTCCTGGGTGCCTCATGGTACGTGTCTATGGAGGGAAACCCTCTCATTTATAAAACTTGGGGACCTCCCACAGTTTCCCATTCCCTGTGACCCCAGCGAGGGGGTCAGTGCGCAAAGTAAACTGGTTGAGAGGGAAGGTCCTAATATTTATATGGAAAGCCATTAGCAGGCAATATCTTATCTACCTTCTGTTTTGAAGTGGAGGCTTGGGGCGATGGCAGGGCTACGGGTAGCGTGGACCTGCCTCCGAAATGCCCCGTGGCTGGGCTACAGCCCGTGCTTAATGTTGTGGGATGAGAGCAGCGAGTGTGGAAGGATTCCAGAGAGGAAAAAAGATCTTAGATCCTCACCTGCTGAATTTTAAACCCAGATGAAAGCTCCCAAATCTACCTTGATACCTCCTAGGGTGGTGTGTTTTAGGCTGCTGGTCCCTGTGTGGATGACATCCTTCCAGGCCCAGCTGGAGGATGGAGTGGTCTTTCCTGGTCTTAAAAAGTACAAAGCTATGAAATAGCCATTGTCTTGTGAACTCCCCGGAGCCTTCTCCAGATGTTGAGCAGAGCTTTGAACACAGAGGTGGTCAAATCTTGTTTTCTTCAGGGGAAGCCATCTTGGAGAGCCTCTGTGTTGGATGTGAAAAAAACTAAACCAGCAGGGAAGAAGTGAAAGTGAAGATACAGCTGTGGTGAGATTCCTGCAGGACTTCTCACGTGACAGGAGGGGTGGTGACCCCCCTGGGAAGGAAGGCACACAGGACACAGGGGACCAGTAAGGGTGCGGATGCTGCGGAGGCAAAATATCAAACTGCAGCACTGTCACCAACCGCCTTTCTCTAGGAAAAGTGTCAAAAACCAAACCAGAACCAACCCGAGCAGTGAGGCTGGGAGGTTCCAAATGCCCTGATGTCTGGTTCGTGGTATCTTCAGCAAAAAGAGTCCTCTGCTCCCAGGTTGTGGTGCCGCTGTGGATGCATATGTGGCATTCAGCATATGGAGATATGGGGCAGAGAGTGGGGAGAAGAGTGGGGCTGAGGCAGCTCTTGGGACTCCATGAGCCCGAACAAATCTCACAGTGATGGTCCCTCAGTTCAAAAGCCATCAGTGATATCCAGACACAGGCTGGAAAAGTCTTCAAGGGTGGGTGAAAACCGACCTCACCACCTAGTTCTGCAAAGCCCATAAAAGCAAATTCCCAGAGTCAAGAGTCCAGTTGCTCCCACTTTCCTCTCCTCTCCCCAAGCCCATCATGGGACGGGTTCATAAGAGATGAAAGAAACGTTGCTAAACCAGAAAGCTGCCTGTTGGCAGCACTCACATTGTGTGTGCTCTAGGGATGATGACGTCTAAAAATCAGGTCCCCCCACACCCATCAGGGGCGGCTCAATGCTCACGTGAAGCTTTTGTTCTACTTGAACACCCAGGTCGGTCTGTTTGGGTTGTTTGTACCAAGATGGATTTCAGAGGTGTCGCTCTTTGCAGTTGCTGGAGTTCTACCCTGACACCGTCACGTGCCGATTACTAAATGCTGAGAAATGCAGGCGCTTGGCTCTCGACACAGGAAAGACACTTGATGGTTTCAAGGAACGGGTAGGATGGGGACAGCTGGGTGGGAGCAGAACACCACATGTTGGGCTGCTACTGAAGTGTGGAAGGAACCGTAAGTTGTCACAGGGAACAGAGCTTTCTGTTGAATTGACAGATGCGCTCGGGCATGCTGGAGACGCATCGTGTCTCTGCTTCCCAAAGCTGCTGGGGAAAAAACTGCTCTCGATTCCTCCCCAGAAGAACGCTGGAGCCTTTCAGTGCTGTGTGTGAACATGGCCTTGGTATCCCTCCGGTGTGGTTCGGCTCAGGGTGCAGCGCACCGGTAATCGCGTGAGGTTTTTTCCCTCAAGAAGGAAATAGCAGGTTCTTGGGAACACAAAGAGTTTAAAACCTTCATGTACCACTCCCTGCTGCTCTCCTGGAGGCTGGAGCCTGTGAGGAGCAGCAATAAGGTTGCCTGGCCTGGGGTCCCCCAAGCAGTCAGACCCATGCCAAAGGGTGGTGTTGCCCTCCAGGAGGAGCTGTGACCCTGGGGCAATGTGCAGGACTGGTGATAAAACAGAGAGAAACCGTGGGGTGGTCTGGGCAGAGACACTGGTGATGAGCTTTGGCCCACCCAGGGAAGCTGATGGCTATGGGGATGCTGGGTCAGGAGGACTGCTGGTGTTCAGGGCTGGCTGCCCACGCCACGCTCCCACCCCAGTCTCCCTGCTGACATTAAAGGGCTTTGCTGTATTTCTTCTTGGTGGCTGCGTCTTTCTGCTCTGCTGTAACTGGGCTGGCCCGTCAGGTGGGTCTAGCCTAGGAGATCAGAAACCCATTTCTGGATGTCAACCAGGGCACGTGGTTACACGGTGGGGCACAAACAACGCACTCAGCATCTCGGGACCTGCTGTACATTTGGGGTTGGGCCCCTCCCATCTCCCTAATCCTTCTCCCTTATGTTGGAAACCCACATGAGAACTTTGGCAGAGTGAGTGCCTATTGACACTTCTTTTATGTCTGTGCAGGCAACCAGGCTGAGGGTGATGGAGAGGAACATCAACACTCATCGTGTTTGGACAAGACCTACCCACCCTACCCACTGAAGCTCTGATTCATGTTTAGGACTAGCACTGATCCATGCTGCTGTTGGCCTATTGAGGGTCATCTCCCAAAACATCTTTGTTCCTGGAAAGCTTCAACAAAATGTTCTGCAAGAGATGAGCAGGGAGCAGTTGGAGAGAGAAGCTGTGAGTGTCCAGGAAAAGCTCCCTGGTGAGTCTTGGCAAAGGAATTCTGTGTTCCTCCCACTGCCTTCCCCTGTTTTTACTCTCTGCAGTCTGCTCAAAGCCATTGGAGCAGGAAAATGTGGTGTTCCCTGGTAGGCTCTGCAGAAGGGTTTCAAAGGTGTTGGAAGGTACATAAAGTTCATTTTAATGCAAACATTAAATGCCTTGATATGAGCAGTGATAAAATGCTGAATGGGCTGTGAGTCATGTGCCCTGTCCTCTTGGAGGCTCTGTCTTTTCTTGGGACAAGATCTCTGATTAGATAAATGCTTCCAAGAACCCACCCCTCAGCTGTAGCCCCAGGCTGAGGCTTTTCCACACACGCTACACATGCAACGGGGAACTAAATGGAGCCAGGGCACAGGTCTAAACACTGTCCCATTATCATCTCATGCACACACCTCAGCATGATTTTAGCCTGTGCCAAACAGCACCGTTCAAACAGCATCTAGACGTGGTCCAAGGATAGTCCAGGGTAGGGACCATTCCCATCCCAAGCCTGGGTGCAGCTGCAGTTGGCTGAGAAGCAGTGGGGATGGGAGTCAGGCCGGGTCACCTGGCCTCAGTGACAAGTACTGGTCTCTGGTCCATTTATTTTGCAACGTAGATGAATCCAGTGCGTTTGCAAAATTATCTCGTGGACTAACTGCGCTCGGTGACCTCTTTGAAGGTCTCAGCTGCTCACCTGCCAGCATCCCTGGGTGAGGGACCTCTGCCCCGTTGGCACAGGGAGTTCAGCCCTCCCCAGGGTGAGAGCTCAGCATCTGAAGCTCCTCAGTGGGTCAGCAAGGGCAGTAACCAGGAAGCTCCTCCCAAACACAGCATTATGTCTTCAGACCCAGGGTTTACTGGGACTATTAATCATATAACAATAACTCTTCGTGCCAACTGTGCTTGGTCCTGCCAACTCTATTACCTGAACAGCCTCTTTGTTCTGTCTGTGTTCCAATCTCACATCACCTTCTGGAGAGAGTGATCTGTCACCATGTGTCACGTATGCCACCGGAACAATTCTCAATCCACAGCTTCGTGACTGTTTTCTGTGGCTTCCCCACACTGGCTCATTTGTTTAATTTACATTAATTACCCCCGCTGAGATTAAGTTCCTCATGGTGCTGGTTTTGAAGGGTACAACAGTCTTAATTTTTCCACCTGCCTGAAGCTTCTTAGCTGGTGCTCCAGGATCCTTCAACCGAGGGCTTCCCGTGGTGCTGGGGAACTCAAATCTTCTTCCTCCTCTACAGCCTTGAGTGAAATCCCATCTGGGGGAATCTGGGCACATGGAGTTTTCTTTTGTGCTGCTGGCTGCTTGTGGACCCTCAGCAAGAACACCGGGTAACACCTGAACTTCACAACTGTATCTGCAAGGACAAGTCTGTTCTCCTGAGGCTGGCCAGTGTGTCTGGGCCATGTTCATGATGGAGAAATCCTTCTGCCACCAAGGAGCAGCCATGTCCATGAAGTCCCTACTTGTAGGGAATGGTTACTTGTCCTGGTAACTCCCAAACTGCACCTGGGTCACGTTTGGCACAGCACGAGCGGGATCATGCCAGAGCTGGGCCATGGACTGATCCAAATTTCAGCCTCTAGGTGAATTAAATCCAGACCCTGTGCCCTTGTATTGTTCACGTTACTCATCCAGGTGTAGCCTGTGCATGGGGAAAGGGCAAGAAGTCGCCGTTTCTCACGTGTGGAATTTCTAGGCTGAACAGTTGAATGGCTGGTACCTTCTCAGACCCAGCGGAGGAGCCGTGAGACTTCAGGCTTCCTGGGTCATCCCAGGGTGAGGAAACCATGAGCTGTGGCCCCCATCCCTCATGCCGTGGTATATTTTGCTCTCACCTGTGCTGGAGTGCTCCCAAGTCTGCAGGAGGCACCTGGACACACTTCAGGTGAGCTCCAGCTCAGCCCCAGAAATCACACACCTGCTGCTAGAAGGCCTGGAAATGTAAAATCTTCCACCCTGTGTTGCCCATTTGCAAAGTCCTCACCCACCCAGGGCGCATTAAAACTCTTGCTGTACTTTGAATCCCAGACCAACAATCCATATTTACAGCTGAATATATTTGAGCCTGCTAATAACACATAATGGCTTTTTTACATCCGAGCCAAGTGCAGCCGAGCTCCATATGAGATCAGTTCTCTCTGGGTGTAGCAAACAAACAACCTCTCCATGTCCACAGACCGTGGTGTACAAAGCCTATTCACCTGGGCTGGAGAGGCTCCAAAGCATGGCCTGTGGTGCTGGACGCAGGAGGGATCCAACCCCCCGACAGTCTTGCTCAAGAGCTCGTCTGCTCTGAAGCTCACGGTGATTTGCTGAAGTCACCAGACCCAAGATGTGCTTTAACTCCTGGAGAGGGGACAAAGGAGGTGTGGCCTGGTGTGGGGATGGTGGCAACTGTGCCTTGAAGGCCATTAGCTGGCAGGGGGACGTCCAGACCTGATGCTGTTGGAACTCCACTCCATGCCAACTTTGCCTGTCCTCCCGGACCAGACCTGTTCTCCTGGACCACAAAGTGGAGAACAAAGCCTGGAACAAACAGATCCTGTGAGTTGAGACCTTCAAAGGAAGCAGAGGGTGCCCGTGCAGCGCTGCTCTCACTGGTAAGGTGTGCTTCAACCACAACCAATGCCCGGGCTGCTTTATGTAACCGGTCCTTTATTTGTCAAAGAGGAATCGGTCCTGGCTCTATCACAGCTTTTATTATTGGGTGACATGTTTCTGGTGGTGGAGACTGGCACGTGCAGCTCAGGATGCAGAGGAACACGCGCCACCCATCTCTCCCTGCGTCTGTGCTCTCTCTTTTCTCCTCTTCTTTCCCTGGCTGTGTCATCCGCTTCGGTGTTCACCTTCATGGTGAGCTTCCTCACCAGGACCAAGGCTGGGGGTGAGTTGCACCAGTCCTTTCTTCTTTTGGTAACTGTTGGAGGAGGAACCTGACTCAGGCTGTGAGAGAGAGGCACCGGGCACAGGAGGGAGGGGGATCTGCAAACGTCTGGCTCAGCTCTGCTCTCAGGGAGGCTTTGCTTCCCTCTCTCTTTTCATCCCGTGTCTGTCAGTAGCACAGGTAGCCCTGGACAAAATCGGTGACAGGCACCACAGCCACCAGCTTCTGCTGGAAATCCTGTTGGTTTCGGGTTCTTACAGCTACCTGTAAAACCAGGGTGGAGCACAGGGTGAGTTTCCTTGTCCCATCAGACAGTCCTGTCTACTGCAAAACCAGCAAGACCCAGGCTTTGGGGTGCAGATAGCACCCCCATGCTCTTGGAGACCAGAGCAAGTGGATCAGGGGAAGCAACGGGGCGCTGCAATCCTGAAGGAGTGTGGCTATTATCTGGTGCTGAGGAGTAGCCCATGAGATGCTGGTGATAGAAGTGCTGGTGGTGGTTTAGTGGCAGAGACTGTTGAAGTGTGGGGGCTGGGGGGGTCTTACAGGAGCTGGCTGATCTGAGAAGGCTGCAGCTCCTCTTCACAGGACCCTGAAGCAAAACACGCGAATGGGGCTAATCATTAATCAGAGCAGAGAAGAGGGTTTGAAATGTTCCCTGATGTCATCAGCTGAAAGACAAAGAAACGCACATAGCACCAGCATGCAGAGCAGCGGGGTTCACAGGTGGCTGTCAGAATCCCCCCAGCCACGGGGGAACCCCCCACCCACCACCTGTGTGATGTTGACCTCAAAATCCAGTTTGTTGTTCACGGGTCCATCGGCCCGTTCTTCTTCATGTCATCCTTGGGGGTCTTTTCCTCATTGTGCCCGCACATGTGTTCTTCTGAAGCTGGAATTTTGTTCCAGTTCTCCACGCTCATGGGCAGTGCTGCAGCCCAGTGCAAAGACCAGTCTGCCCCAGTGCTCCTGTCCTGCTGGGCTGGGCTCAGACATGGGGCTTCTCTTTGCATGCCACAAGATTTGTGCTGGGGGACCCTTGGGGGCTTCTTTGGAGGAGTCCTGTGTTTCTGCTCTTGACCATCACCTCTTGTCCTATCCCAGGGCACCATTGGCAAGAGCCTGGCCCCTTCTCCTTGCCCCCCACCCTGCAGAGATTTGTAACCATTGCTCAGCTCCCCTCTCAGGCTTCTCTTCTCCAGCTGAACAGCCCCAGGGCTCTCAGCCTTTCTGTCAGCCAGTCACAGACCAGTGTGATGTTTAAAAGAGTGGGCAGGTTCCTGCCCTACAGTGGTGGCACCCCACCCTAAAATGGTGGCCAAAACAAAATGGCAGCCCCATGTGGGTGGAGGAAAGGCCTTTATCCACCGGAGGAGGGTTGTCCCCAGAGCCCACTATGAACCTCCCCGGCCACCCCGCATACTCAGAGCCACCGTTGCGCGGGGTCATGGCACGCCTGTCACTCCTCGTCCTGTTTGCAGATCCATCCATGGAGCTTGTGGAGGGGAAGAAGATCTCCTGCAAGAAACTCGCCTTCCTCCTCATCGGCTTCATCCTCGCCACCTCTCTCGGCGTTTACCATCTCAGGCCTTCTGGGCCGGAGCGTTCCAACTCCCATCCCTCCACGCAAACAGCCCACGCCGGGAAGGCCGGCGCCTCACCCGAGGGTGGCCGCAGGGTGACCATCCTGCTGTGGCGGTGGCCCTTTGGGCACCGCTTCAACTTCAGAAACTGCTCGGAGCTGTACGGCAGCCCGGACTGCCACTTCACCGTCAACCGCAGCTGGTCCCAGCAGGCCGACGCCGTGATCATGCACCACAGGGACGTGTGCAGGAACACGAAGAGGCTGGCCCAGCTCCCCAGACTCCCGTCCCAGCGCTGGATCTGGTTCAACCTGGAGTCTCCGAGTCACTCTCCAAACTTAAGCGCCATGGACAACCTCTTCAACCTAACTATGTCTTACCGGAGAGACTCGGACATCTTCACCCCTTATGGGGAACTGCAGCTCCTTAGCCAGCCCCAGCCCCTCAGCATCCCGCCCAAGACTAAGCTGGTGGCCTGGGTAGTCAGCAACTGGATCGCAGGATCCCACCGGGTGAAGTACTACCAGGAGCTGAAGAAACACATTGCTGTGGACGTCTATGGGCAGTATCACTCGCCCCTGCCCCAGGATGAGCTCCTTCCCACCTTGTCCCAGTACAACTTCTACCTAGCTTTTGAGAACTCGCAGCATGAAGACTACATCACCGAGAAGCTCTGGTGGAACGCCTTGTCCTCTGGCACCGTCCCTGTTGTGCTGGGGCCTCCTCGAGAGAACTACGAGCGCTTTCTGCCCCCCGACTCCTTCATCCACATCGATGACTTTGCCAGCGCTGAGGACCTGGCGCGGTACCTGCAAGAGCTGAGCGAGGACGCCGAGCGATACCAGCGCTACTTCCAGTGGCGCAAGTGGTTGAAACCCGTGGTGGAGGCCAACTGGGCCCTGCACGTCTGCAAAGCTTGTCACTTCTTGCAGACGACGGAGGCCAGGTACCGGGTTGTGCCCAATCTGTCTGAGTGGTTCGTGTAAGTGCTGTTGGCTCAGCTCCCCGCCACAACCTTTTTGTCTCTGGCTGGCGGGTTGAGATTTCAGGGGATGATTGGACTTGATGGAAGTGAAGGGAGAAGAGGAGCTTTGAAGTGAACAAAGACAAGGAAGTAATCAAGTGCTTCTAGGTCTTTGTCTTGCTGGAGAACAGACTGTCAGGTTGGTTTTGTTGTTGATCTATTAGTTACCTGACCAGCTTGTTTTGCTGGACGCAGTTTGGTCTTCTCAGAATTTCACCTTCAGTCTCTGCAAACAATTCCGGATCCGCTCCACAGGTCGGAGAGCTGATGTACGTGATCTAGAGGAAAACACAAAAAACCGATACCTGGGACAAACCTGTTGCGAGGACTTTGTACTGTGTGAAGGGCACCAGGCCACGAGGCTGCCAGCTGCTGCAGGAGGGACTGGTCCTGCTCTGCTTCCCAGTCCTGCCCTTGCTGTACTCGGGCTCTCCCTGACCACCTTTGTGGTCCTCCATCAGGATGCTATGAGGGCAGAAAACAACTTGGTTTCTTTTACAAGGCTGGTTTTTGGAGGAGTCGTCAAGTCAGTGAGGGCTTGAGGAGGGGTCTGACAGCAGCAGAGAGGTGTGGGTAAGGTGTGGGGTGCCAAGGATGTTCCTGAAAGAGCTGTAGGTTGTAGTGTCTGCAGCACCCAGTGGCAAGGAGACGCTGGGGACCAGCACCTGATGAGCGACCTCCTCGTCTGTGCCTCGAACATCACAACTTCTGCCATCGGCTGATGCCTCTAGGCCATGAGCTTAAAAAAATAAAAGAAGGATTGGCCTTTATTGAGCTTCCTGCTGCTGTCCAGATTGTACCACTGGAAATGGTTTCCTTTTCAGGTGGGGGATCCCCATGGCATGCAGCCAGCTGTGCCCCTCCTGGCTCCCTGCCGATACCTCTGGCCATTCCATTTGTTTCCATGAGTGCTGCTGATCCCCGAGCTGAGCTTTCCAAAGGTCTCTCCTGACCCCAGGATGTTCCCACCAGGAAAATCAGCTCAGAGTCCAGCAGTGCTTACAGAGATGCAATTGTTTTCTGCATCAGCAGCGTTCAGCAAACTTTCCCAAAGAATTCTCTCCGCGTTTCCTCCCGCAGCCCCTCTGCAGAAGAACCATCAGCAAGACCTTGTCTTTAGTGTTGCCAGTCCCTCATTTTCATTAACAGCCTTGGGCCACCTTTGTTTTTTTCTCTGCTTTGCACGCTGGTTGAATACTGACTGGCACAAGCTGGAGAAGAAATCGCTCACTCTGAAACCTGAACTTTCAACCTTCTCCCATCCTCCTAACAGTACCTGCCTAGATGAGACCTTCCCGAGGCTGCTTAGCTTTTTGAAGAGCCCTTGATGGACCTTAGCAAATGCCTTTGGAAATTCAGGCAGAAAAATGTGCCACGGCTTCTTTAGCTGTGTGCTTGCCAGCTGCTCCAGAGAAGAGCAATACAAACATCAATTCTTATTGCCAAATAATTGTCCGTGCTTCCACCCCTGCCTTGTCTGCCTGCAGACACATCTCCTGGGTTCTCATCAACCAGCCCTGGTGCTCTTCCCATCTTTAGAGCCAGTTCAGTTCAGAGCAGCTGGAGAAATTCAAGACTTTAACACTACTGCTGGAGCTGATGTGGATAAGGTGTAAATGCTGTTCTGCAGGTGAGCTCTGTGAACACTCTCTCCCCGTCAACAGGCAGCTCTGGGGCGTTGGGACACATGGTCACTCGTGTCACTGCTCCTGCTGGATCTGGAAGATGATGCCTGTCCCTGGGATAAATCCTTCCACCTAGGAACACGTTTAGTTCACCTCAAATACTCTTCTTTAGCGGGATTTGAAGGGGTGGACTGAGGGGAAGGGGAGTTCCTGGGGGATGGCAATGGGCAGGGGTGTATCGGGGCACGGCTGCTGTCCCCAGGGGCTGGAGATGCCTTTTGCAGCAGTGGGTGATTGCAGAGCTGCAGCTCCCTTGGCCAGCAGGGTTTCCAGGCGTGCAAGGGGGCATTTGCTGTGTGCAGAGTGAGGGGCCGTGCAGGGGAAGGGAACCCAGTTTTGGTTCCACTGGGGGCTTGGTGATGATGGTTGTTGAGATCACCCTGTGCATTCAATAAACAGGCAATTCCATTCCAGTTTGGATCTCATTCCTTTGAGTGACCTGCAGGCTCACACTGGGGAAGCAAATCCTCATGAAAGCAGCTTCAATCCACCCTCCTCAAGCCCAGCTTTTGTCCAGCCCCTGACCCTGGCCCTTGAGCTGAGATCAAGGCTGCCCGTGGCCTTCTGGGAGTAAGCGCAGCCTCAGCTCCTGAAATTCTCCTTAATAAACCCACCAGTAACACGTAAATATTATCAAGAGCAGGTTAGCAAAGGGGATTGAGTGGCAAATTAGAGCGCAGCACTGTCATTAGCTTAATTAGCCTGGCTCTTTTGCATGTCTTTGGAGTGCTAGAGCACAGGTAATATATGGACATGTAGAGAGCAACCCGTGTCCCTCCTGCTCTAGTCACAGATGTCCCCGCTCACTGCCCGGGGGTTGGATGAGATGAGCTTGAAAGGTCCCTTCTCACCCACAGCTTTGCACCATTGAGCTGGGAAGGGGGAAGCCCTTCGGGTGTAGGGCTGGGGAGGGGAGAGAGGGAAGGGGAGGGACTGGCCTCAAAGTAAATGTTGGGGGGGTGTCAGGGGAGCATGGAAAATACTGAAATTGGATGTTTTTAGCTGAGATTAACCTGAAACACCTCAATCGTGTGCTGAGGAGCTGGGAAGAGCCAGACTGAGGATAATTTCTAAATCAATGCCATTCCTGAAAAGCTCCCCGCTGGAAACGCTGACGTGAAGCCCGGGGCCAGGGAGGGTTTTTCTCTCGAGCAGAACGAGGATTATTTCTGCAAAGCAGAACAATTTCCATGGCTGGCTGATGGCAGGTGACACCCACCTCGGAGTGGCGGCCGTGTGCTGGGACAAGAGGGGCTGGGATGTGGAGGGAAGGGGATGGTGAATGGCAGGAGACCCCCTGAGAAAGCCTCCTTGGCATGGGGTGGGGAGAGCACAGGGACAGGGTTGGACACAGCTATTTAGGAGACATCTTGCACGCAGAGGGGGCCAATTCTCCTAAATTTAGGCTCTTTACCCTTGTGCAAAACCCTCTTCCAGCTACAGGGGAATCCAACATAATTTCTGCATCCCTGCTAATGCCTCGTGCTGCTGCAGCCTCTCCAGCAGCACCCGGGGGGCACTTGGGGAGCACACGCTCAGCAAAACAGCTGCAAGAAATCCCCAGTTTTCTCCTGCCAACCTCCCAAGCCGATTCTTTGCTTCCAAGACCTGGAGTCATTTAACACCTATTAAAAAGAGGCGAGTCATGTCGGGTTTTGGCCTCTTTTAACTGGGCAGATGGTGGGGCGTCAGGAGCTTGCACCCTGCCAGGCTTGAGCCATGAGCCTTGAGGAGAGGACGTGGGGTTGGCAGGACAAAAATCCCCCATTAAAGCTTCCCCTCCTCCGAGCTCGGCTCGGTGCTGCCGTGGCCTGGGGAAGGGACGTGGGCGCTGGGGAGCCCCAGCCGGGCTGGTTTCGTTAGGGGATGGGAAAGCTGACACCACATGTGGGGAGCGCTGCGAGGAAGGGGGGACTTCAGCGAGGGAAACATCTGGATGGCTGCGCCGCTGGGGCCCGGCTGCCAGGCCATGCTGAGAAGTCTGGCTTTTCCCAAAGCACCGGTGCTGGGGTTTGCAGCCTCCTTCCCAAAGTGGGTTTCCCCTTCCCCACCCAGCTGGAGATACCAGCGTGAGGGGCTGCTTCAGTTCCTCACAAAGAAGATGGGAAAACATCCCATTTGTCCCCAGACCTCTCATCTTTTTTACCCGGTGGTGGTAGGAGGCCAAGTGAAGTGTTCCCAGCTGAGGCTGCTGGGCAGAGAAGGTCCAAAAAAGCAGAAAAGGGGAGACCTTTATGGGGGGATTTCCCCGAGAGGTGAGAAAGAGACTGCTCCTCATGGGAAATAGTATTGAAAACGGAGTGTTTGGAGCAGCGTCTGACTTCTGCTCTGCAGAGACAGCAGGAGCAGAGGGGAGCCAAGAGGAGAGACAGATCTGGGGAGGAACACAAATCCTCACCAAGGCCGGACCAGCAGAGCTTTGCACCTGGGGAAAAGGCTCAAATCCACCATCAGCCTCAGAACAGCAGCTGGAGCCTTCCAAGCATAATTCTTGTCCCGCTGGGTGTGTGAAGGTGCTTGAACCCATCCTACAAAGTCAGCTACTCCCAGCTTTCCTGAGCCCTCGGGCAGATACCCCCAGGGCTTTGGAAACCTGCCCCTTGTTTGGCTGGGCTTCAGCCTCTGTTTCCTCCACAAGCTGCCCCCGTCCGCGTGGCAAATCCCCAGCAGCAGCTGAAACAACGAATATTCTTGTCCCAGGGCTGCCCAGTTTTGGTGACAATACCAGAGATACTGGGAGAGAAATCACCCCAGAGGTGGGTTGGGGGTTGGTTTGTTGGTTTTTTTTTCAAGAATTGCAAACTCCACGCTCTTGATTTCACTTTTATTTCACGTTTTCCAGTTCGAAGCTGGGCTGGGTTTATTTTCCCATGTGTTTTTTTTTCCTTACTGGGAGGTAATTTTGAGCAGCTCAGGCGGAGCAGGGGGGTGAGCACTCGCAGCAGCCCATTCCCCAGCCCGTTCCTTTCTTTCCATCTCGAAATGACTGCAGAATGTCACGGGAGAGCTGCGCTTCTTGAGCTGGGGCTGTAGAGGAAGCACCAAGCACCGAAAGCTGCCGCCTTCCTGGCAGCGAGCGAGCACCTCATCCCCGAACAGTTCCACCCCAAATCACCCCCAGCCCCAGAGCGGGGGTCACGCCGCTGCCCGCACCCCTCGAGTTCCTTCCAGGTCTTTTCTTTGGTGCTCTTGGAAGAGTCAGATTTTCCAAGCAGCCACATAAAGCAATTGTGAAACGCTGCCTTTGCTTATGCCAAAACCCTGCTTATAGGCAGAGCCCTTGCTGATGCGCTACTT
>JANHFX010025610.1:5000-11481 GCA_027560015.1 Chloroceryle amazona
TATATACTCTCATTTTCAGCTCTCGCCTCCTCTTGCTGAGCACTAATGCCCATTAATATCCAGAAAGTGTCAGTTGTATCCAAAGTTTCAGTCTATTAAATCAATGAAAAATATATTGGATTTAATATGTTTGGCTTAGGAAATTTGTTTTGCCGGCTGCCGCTTGCTCTGAGCTTACCTCTGTTTGAATTAGAGGGTGCCGGCTCATGTGCAGCTCAGACATTGGCCCATAAGACCGTGAAGCGTAGCTGATTTTTGGAGAAACTACTAAGTAGTTTCTATAGTGATAATGATGTACTATGTGTACCTATTGGGAATATATAAAATTAGAGAGAATTTCTGTTTGCTTTGGTCCTCTTTCTAGAATAATTACAGTAACTGCCATTCATTCCCATTCTGGTACCCTGATTATTCTAGAATAACCTGGTTATTAAGGTTTAGTCGTGTTTAAGAACATACTGCAAAGTGACAACTTGTCATGTTGGTATTATCAATACTTTAAAATTTCCATATTAGTGACCCAATTTTCTCAGGATTCCTGAGTGTTTAATTTGGTGGGGAGAGGGAGGGAGGGCAGTAAATGATGCCTCTTGCTTTTCTCCTTTCCAAGTAACCTTAATTTTCCATTCCTGAATAGAAAGCTTTCCCTTATCGACTCAAAAAAGAGTCGAAACAATTACTCTTATGACCCTAAACACATTCTCAGGTTGGAAATCCTTCTGCTTGGGTAACGCTTTTAAGATTCCCCCCTGCCAGTGGCACAAATGCTGTTGCTAAATTGAAGGAATTATGGAAACGAGAAGTGCTGAGCGGCCAACTCCAATCCTGTTCCCCAGCATAGCACTTTGCAACCTTAAAAAGCCACCATGTTTAATGGAACGTATTCCCCTAAATAGCACTTTCCCTCTTGGGCAGGAGAACCTCCACAGGGCAGGTGTGCAATAGTAGGTATTTTTGGTGTTAGCTGAAATGTCCTTTGCCAGAAGGAGAAAATTTCTCCTCTGAAAGGGCTGAAGTTTAACCAAACGAGGCACGGGGAAAGCTCGGCGCTGGTGAAGGTGCATATAAAGCTGTCCAGAAGCACACTTAGCTGACGTACTGACAGATTGTGCAATTTTGCTGTGGTAATTACTCAATGGTTCAGCAAATGGTAACTAAATACTTTGGAAATCAAAATGTCTAATTGCAGACGCACATATGGTATATCCCCACCCATTCCACAGAAGGTAATGTAACAAGCACACCCAAACCTTCCCTTAATTCCCACGGCTCCGAAGCCACCAGTGACACAAAACAGTTGTAATTTGGAAGGGTATTTGGGGGAACAGGATATAAATAAAAGAACCTTTGGGAAGAGTGTGAGCTGTGTGGTGTGTGTAAAACTGGGTTATGAAAGCAAGAATCACCTAGAAAAGAATCATGGAATTATACAATCATAGAATGTTTTGGGTGGGAAGGGACCTTCTGGTGACTGTCAAATCCTGGTGGCTGATCAGGGAAAAGCCCTGCCCCACCTTTCACCTACCCCTGCTCAACCTACTTTCCAACAATCTGAAAATTCAAGGAGAACCCAGGCAACAAAAGGAGAGGGAAGGATTTTGTTCAAGACTATTGCCCAGGGCAAACAGTAGCAGCAGGGGATGCTGTGCAGTGGAGAGCAAATCAGACCCTTGCATCCCCTTAAAGCCAGAAGTGTGGGACAACATCTTTAAACCAGGATGTAAGATGAAGTCATTGGTAACTTTTTGCCCCCGATGAGGAGTTCAAGGTGACGCAACCCAAAAGAAACCCAAAAGAACAATGCCCCCTTTGTGGGGCCTAAATGAGCATTTTCCAATGTTTCTTTTGGAAGTACTTAATGTGAAGAATTGCTAAAATCTGACCTGCGTATGTATCTGTCCTTCCAACCATTCCTGTTGCTCCTCCAGCAGGTTTTAAGGTCTGGAGGCTTCCATGTCTTCAGTGAAATTTTATCCCCCTCTATTTGTACCTTTGTACTACTCCACACCACGCAACTTGCACGTGTCCTTTGATTTCCAAAGAGGGGAACAATTGATCTCAGCACATCAGAGCAGCTCAGCCATGTATGTAGACTCATAGAATCATTTAGGTTGGAAAAGACCCTTAAGACCTTGCATCCAACTGTTAACCCAGCACTACCAAGTCCACCAATAACTATGTCACATGCATCGCACATCAGCCACTCGAGTGTCAGAAACAGGCAAAACCCTACTTCGTATTTCAAGAAACACCTTAATATATAAATGTTCAGCTAGATTTAATGCAGGACTAAATGGAACTAATTATAAATTAGGGGTCCTGAACTGGCTTCAGCTTCTTTTTTTCTGGAAAAGAGACTCATATGCTCTACATTTTATAATAACGAGGCTGAAAACCTGCATTACTCACCTCTCTTCTTCTCAGAAGAAACCAACCCCCCCCTTGTTATTGTGACTCTCCTCGGGATTAGGAGTTCTCTTTTTTATTCCTTGCTATTAATGTTTAGAAACTATGAGGATGTATGATTAATGCAGGTAGTGTGACTTTGATATAGGACAAAGTAGCATTAATTGTATGATATACATTATTTTTAAAACAACTACATTGTCTTCATCTCGCATAATTATCTCTTTGTTGCTGTTAATCAGGATTTCCCAAAGTGGCACACAATAAAAAGCATTAAGGTTTATGTCAGCAGATCCAAATCTGGAATCAAATCTATCTGTACCATCAGGTGCCCATTAGGCTGGTGGAATTGCACATTAAAGACACTCAGACAATACAGACGGTTTTCTCTTGCAGTTAACAGGGAGAAAGGAGAAATTGGAGCTCTTGGGCAGGGAAAACATACTTATGAAAAGGCAGTTCCTGCCCAACCCGTTATAGACAAGTGAACAGAGGGGAAAAGAGATGAAATATTTGCCCATTGATGCTTTTGACCAGTGCCCTCGCAAATTTTCAGAATATCCTGCCAGGATGAAAATATCCTCGAGATTTTTCTTGCTGAAATTTTAACCACTATGTTGTCCTCTGTGAAATTCTACGATAAAGAAGTTAGGGAACCACTGCACGGAAGGGGCTTCCAGGGGGGCAGCGGCTGCTGGTTGCTAGCGTGGCTGAGCAGTACTTGTGTAGAGGGTCTCATGCCAGCATGGGGATAAGAGTGACCACTGCCCCACTTCCACATCTGAGAGATGGGATGAGCAGACAGGTCCATGACAGGGGCAGAGCCAAGAGCAAGGGGTATGGAAAATCACCAAATCCTTGGGGCAGTCTGAGGAACTGCTGGTCTGGTGCCACCAAGGAGGGTTCTGCTGTTGTTCCAGGAACAAAGAGGAAGAATGAAGGAAGAATGAAAAACTGGACACAGACGTCCATGTGGACACACCCGGGGTTGTTATGCAGGGTGTGAGCATAAAGCCTGTTGCTTTTCTGAGAAACACCACTGATGGAGTGGAAGGAGAATCTGAGTGACCATTTCCATCACTTTGGACACACAAGCTTCCTGCAGATGCTGTTTCTCTTGGAGGGAACAGGAGGAGGAAAGGAGGAAGTTCTGGCCCTTGTCCTTCTGCAGATGTTCTGCAGACCCACAGGCCACAGGAGGAGCGTACAAAGCATGGAGTGAGGCAGGGCAAGGGCACGACACAGCAGGGCTAAGACAAGATGAAGAGCTTTTGAAAAAGCAGGGAGGCACATCAGGCCAAAGGAGAAAATCAGCCTGGAGCAATGAAGTAAGAATGATAATTCGGAGCACTTATGTTCAAAGCACTGTACAAATATTAACTAATTAATCCTCAAAGCCCGCTCTGGAGTAGATAAGCAAGTGTTATTATCCCCTTCTTGACGGGGAGTCTGAGGCATCAAGGTTAAGTGTCACGTCCAAGGCTACAGAGAAAGGTTTTACAAGAGGTTTTTAAGGCCATAAACACACCAAACCCTGTCCCGTGCTTACTCCAGGAGCTGCAGCCACGTTGGCAGTCACTTCACAGCAGGCAGCAAGGATAAAGGGTCTGAAGAGTAGACACCAGACTGGAGAAAGCCCAAACATTTCTGCAATCACCTTATAATGTATTTTTCACCCTTAGCACTCGCAGTCTGGACCATCCTTTTAGCTTGGCCAAAGATGATCTGGTAAAAGATCAGGAGGAAAAGATTCAGATGGTGTCTGGGGTCACATCTGATGGCTCACATCCACCCCCTCTCCTTGAGGTGTTTGGTTCCTCCTGCAGTACCATGAAAGCAATGGTTGTGGTTAGCCTAAAGATAAACCAGGAATGAAAATGAATAAATAAATAAAGTTGAGCTGGTAACAAATTAGAGGCTAACTCTGACTCGGTCATGATGCTTTCAGAGGCTGTGGCTCCAAAAGAGGGAGCTCCACCATCTAAGGAAGAGTAAGGGTCGTGTTTCTCATGAAATTCCAACCATCTTCTGCTGGTTTCCCAGCAGAAAATCAATTCTTGAGTGTTTTCCATTCGAAGCAAAAGAGGAAGAAGGGGTCTTTCTGGAATCTGACCCAGAAATCAGCTAACAATGGATCAAGGAACTCCAATTTGACCCATTCCCCCTGAAACAGGCTTGAGCTGGAAATGCTTCAGGTTTTGGCCAATCTCTCAAAAGTCATGAAGATTCAGGCGGGGGGAAAAAAAAAAGTGTATATAAAAAGGAGATTAGGAATATGCAGCCAGGAAAACACTTCTTTTTACAAAAAAAAAAAAAAGAAAAAAGAAAAAAAATAATAAAAAAGAAAAAAGAAGAGTTTATAGGTCAAAAGTGTTTACTGTTCACAATATGGATTAGAGTGGGATTTCAGGGTATTCTGGAGGGAGCTGGGGGGAGGGAGCAAGAAAAGGAATTGTCAATGTCTGCATTTGTTGCTCCAGTTCCTGTACTGACAGCAAAGGACCTTTGATTGTAAGATGAATTGCAGAGCAGGAGTTGCAGGTCTGTTTTTGGACATCGGTATTTTCACTAATGCTTTTGACTTCAGGGAGCCCTTTCAGAGACGAGAATAGTGAGGTGGATGTAGAGCTCCCAGAAACAATAACAGGAACATTTGCCAATTAATCTGCCACACGCTGCAGCACAATTTACCTTTTACCCTTCCAATTCTGAAGAGTTACTATACAACTCGAATATCAAATTGTTACTGGATACAGCAAAAAAATGAGAGGATGCAGGGGTAAAAAAAGGACACATCAATAACAGGACAATGCTTCTAATTTCCTGTACAGATTGTTAGATGTGACCTCATCGGTAAATCTGGTTGCTATTTTCCCAATACTCTTTTTTATGTACCCATTTGCACAACCCCTTCTCAGAGAGCCTCACCCATGCTCAACGGGATGCCCTGGGAAGCAGCACAAGTGCAGGGACTGGATGTTCCTGGTGCACCCCAGTCCCCCTCAGGCCTCCACACCACACACCCAGGCTGGGCATCATGTGTCTTTCCTCTGTGTCCACCTTCCAACAGCACAAACCCCTTTTTGTAGACGACTTGGGATGGAAACTCTTCAAAGTTATTATTGAACCCCATCCTTCATTTTCTTTCACGTTCATAAACATGGGGGAAAAAAAAAAAAAAAAGATGTGTTTCCAGGTTTAACGAGCCATTTATAACTAATTACTGAAGCTTATTAAGTACAGCTTTGGCTTAGGCATTTTATCCCTACCTTTTCTCTACAGTATTCACCAAAATTTGGCTTCCTAAGAGGAACTAATTGAATTTCATGGTTTACACATTACTTGCACACTCTTTTTAATCCCCAGCTCTAGTATTCCTTTTACAGATTGTCCCGGAAGAAAGCCAAAACATTAACTTTGTAGTCATTGTATAAATAAGGGTATTTTTAAAAATTCTATCTACAGGCACACACGCACACTGGGTTGGAGCCTTTTCTAATTCTTCAGCGCACTGGTGCAACTCCATTAAATCAGCAGCCAGATGCCAGTCTGGGAACTAATGTAAGATCTTCTACGGGTGATTATGGACAAACAGAATCAGATCAGCCAGATATTCACAAGCTTTCAGGGAAATTGGCTTACACCTAAAACTTCAGCTTGTTCTTCCTTACAGCAAATTTAAGGTGAGTTAACTGTTAAATGCACTTTGGAAATCTTTACCCCACCAACTCCTTCTCTGTGATCTCCTCAAAGAAGTTGACAGGTCCGGCTGATGTCTTTGTAGCTGGAGATGGCATCTTCTCCCAAATGCTGGGGGTCCAGTGATGTCAAAAGGAACTTGTCTTTAGTATCAGGAGAATCACTATCTCACCTCCAAGTACTTCCTTAATGTCTGGTTTCGCACCTTGTATTGTCCAGGCAAAACCCTACCCAAGCAGTGGGACCTAGAAGTGATGTAATATAACAGCTATCTACATAAAATGTGATTCTTTGTATAGCGTGAAGCACAAAAGTTGTGCTTGCAAGTGTTTTTGTAAGGCATGGTGAGGAAAGACACAAGCGGCAGTCCCGGTCC
>JANHFX010025610.1:11581-21975 GCA_027560015.1 Chloroceryle amazona
GCTTTCAGGGAAATTGGCTTACACCTAAAACTTCAGCTTGTTCTTCCTTACAGCAAATTTAAGGTGAGTTAACTGTTCAATGCACTTTGGAAATCTTTCCTCCACCAACTCCTTCTCTGCGATCTCCTCAAAGAAGTTGACAGGTTCGGCTGATGTCTTTGTAGCTGGAGATGGCATCTCCTCCCAAATGCTGGGGGTCCAATGATGTCAAAAGGAACTTGTCTTTAGTATCAGGAGAATCAATATCTCACCTCCAAGTACTTCCTTAATGTCTGGTTTAGCACCTTGTATTGTCCAGGCAAAACCCTACCCAAGCAGTGGGACCAAGAAGTGATGTAATATAACAGCTATCTACATAAAATGTGATTCTTTGTATAGCGTGAAGCACAAAATTTGTGCTTGCAAGTGTTTTTTTAAGGCATGGTGAGGGAAGACACAAGCTGCAGTCCAGCTCTTTGAAGGAGAAGCAGCACAAGAAGGAATATTCCAGGCAAATTTTTAGTAAATGTGTGTGCAATGAAGCGGTTCCAGCCCAAGGCATTTTTAGCAGGTCACTGCAGCATGCTGCTTGATCTTTACCACAACATTTCCTACAGAAACAGTGTGAGGAAGCTTGCCCGGACTTTCCAGAGGGGCTGGGGAATGGAGATGACCTACTGAAAAGTTCAAGTAACAGTTTCCAACACAACTGGAAACTTTTCTAGTCATCTTCCTCTCCTCTGTTAACCACATCTTAAGGAGCTGTAAAGAGGATCTCCAAATGTCATTAAAGATATTAAAAAGACATCTAGAATTCACAGTATTTAAAGTCTTAAGGAGAAAAATGTTAAAAGAAACAGCCCTTTCTTTGATGATAACTCAGCTTACCATGACTGAAACTGCAAAATATAATAGAGAATTAATTTTGAGTCATAACAATATATTTGGGTTGTATTTCGTGGGGGTTTTTTTGGTTGTGTTTTCTTTTCACAAGGACATCCATGGGCTGGTGTTGTGCAAATCAGGTTTCCGAGTGCAAATGAAAGCCAATTGTCACAGCCGTTATCTGGAGGGGGAAAAAAAAATTCTATGAAATCTTTCAACAAGTGCAAAATGACTTTTTTTTTCTTTTTTTTTTTTTTTAATCAAGCCCTGTCTAAATAGCTGAGATGAACCACAATTCAAAAATAAATTTCAAAGCAAACAAGCCAAGCTGAAGCAGCTACAGAGGCCTGGGAAAAATCAGCATTTCCAGTTAGATCTTGGCAAACGTGGAAGCAACAGAAGCTGGGGTCTCAAAGGAGGGAGTCTCAGGTTACCCCAGAGCTGGGGCACCACCACTGATCCCACCTCTAGTGAAAGACTTACATGGGATTTAAGTGCATGGGGCTTCTATTTACCATCTGCAGATGGGTGAATTCCATCCAGAGCGAGAGCCAAAACAAATAAATGGGGAAAAAAAAAAAGAAAAAGAAAGGGAAAAAAAAGAACAAAAAAAAAAAAGAAAGATTCCACTGCTTTCAATTCTCTGAATACCGTGACACTTGTAAGGACAGGAGGTACCATATTTCCTGGGGAAATGATGTTTTCAAGCGCATGGTGTCTTGGTGTCCCCTTTGTGGACAGAACTTGCTATCTTTGATAATCTTGCTCCTGATTATGTTGTTTTAATCTGACTGTCATTTTGCACCCTGCTGGGCAGGGAGAGATGGAAAAGCTGGAGAGTAAAAACCGATCAACTTTAAGTTTTCTTTCCACGCCTGTGTTGTAATAAATAAACCAGAGTGTATGCAGAGAATGTGCTGCTAAAATTGGGTCCTCTGTTACAAATTTGATTCTCCAAGAATTGTTCCGAGGTTAATTTAAATAATACACTTGAAAAACAAATATTCTGATGCATCTTATTTTGAATACTGTGTTACAAATATCCTCTGATACATTGTGAAAGTTGCAAATAAAACATGCTTTTGTTTGCACTTCCAGTCTTAAATTAAAGCATCAGCTTTCATTAATTAAAAAACAATTCACTGCTGTCACTGCCTGATCTGTTTGGGGCAGGCAACAACGATTTCACCAAATCTCACTTCAATATCAGCAATGATTTCACCAAATCTCACTTCAATATCAACTCCATCTCTGGAGAGAAAACAAGGTGTGTGCACTAAAAAGTACTGCAGAGAAGCAGAAAGAAATGTTCCTTGAAATGCTTCAAGTTTTCTCCAGAGCTATGAAGGTTTGAGACGCAGCAAAGGGAACGGTTCTTGCCTTCCACATAGGTAATTCACCCCAAAAATATATAGCAAGAAAAGATGGTTGCAGTTAACAGGGTTTGTGAAGGGGGTACGGTGAGGAGGGCAGCTGACTGTGTGATGTTGAGCTCTACATTTTTACACACTCTACATTTCCCCACCTCCAAGTGTGAAAAGAGCATAATGGAAGAAAAAAAACATTATTAGACATGGCTTTAGGCAGTAGTGAAAGGTTCACTGAGTGGCTTAATCATACTTATTCCAAAGAGGAACTGAGTTGGAGAGGAGAGATCACCGTCGGAGAGATTGAGCAGCGCATGGTCCTGACCCATTACTACAGGGTTTGTGTTCTCCACGTGTCTGTACCAGTTGGTCTTCAAGAAATGGATGCTCAAAAATATTGTGCTGATGCTCAGCCATGTCAGCACTGTTGTTGAAGTGCAAGCTTCAGAAGCAGATTCCTGGGTATGGGGGTTGCAAGGCGTGCTTGGGGTTTCTTTGCTGACAACCACCCATGCTAAATGACCCAGGAGTATTCAGAAAAATAATCCTCATTCCAGTTTTCCCCAGTGGCTCCTGAGAGTGTTGAAAAAGCCCCACCACCGACCACGCTATTGAAAAGCTGGTCAAGAGCCAACCTTGGTGTTCCACCAGCAACCTGTATCCTTCCCTTCAAGCTGCATGGTCAGGTACAGAGCAGGGATGCTACACGAGGATTTCTATTTTGCCCCAGGCAAGCTGTATTTAAACTCTACTCATAGTTTTCCCCACTGGCTTAAAAACAGCCGTGTCCGTATGTTCGACAGTCTGCTGGTGCTGGAGACACACAAGGTGAGGTACCTTACCTGGCCTTACCTCTAGCTCAAAAGACTGCAAACTTGATAGCCAGGAAGGACAGCAAAACCAATAATTAGTGATAAAAGACATGAATCCAAGTGTGAGGGTGAGCACCCCCTTGCAAGGCTTCGGTGCTTCCCAAATGCTTGGCAGCCAAGGAAGGGGACTTTACTCATCCAAGACATGGACTGGTAGATTGGTGCCAGGAGACAAAGGACTAAAAAACTGTTCTGCTCTGTCTTTTTGTTTTTCAACTCCCACTTTTGGTATAGTTACAGAACAAAGCTGAAATCAAAGGTAAAAGAAGCTGATAAAAAAGGTAATGACAAAAGACCAGAGTGCTGCCCATTCAGACCTCTCTCGTCTGCTCCTTTACAACAAGACAGCCTTAATCATTGCTTTAGAGAGGATGAAATGGCCAACAAACCTCTTCCTAGAGGTAGGAAATAAAGTAGAGTAGAAGCTGAAAAAAAAGCATCATTTTTACCATTTTTAGCATTTTAAACTCAGTGTATTCAACAGAGGTTTGGGGTTTTTTTTTAAAGGAACAAAATATTCTGATGTGATTTTTTTTTTGTCCCTAAGAATGAGTAGTGAAATAAAAAGAACCCCAAACCTCAAACCAAACAAAAAAAAAAAAAGAAAAAGGAAAAAAAAAAACAAAAAGAAAAACAAAACAAAACCAAAATCAAGCTGAGCTTAATTGCTGCTTCATATCCAAGTCATAATGAAGCACAGAGAAAGGCATTAGGATGGGGAGAGCCACCAGGAGCTGCAAAGGGCCACAGCCTTCTCACATCCTTCCCCCCACCCTCCCCTGCACCAAGGTGTGAGCCACCATCTCAATTTTACAGTAGTGAAAGCGTAAAGGACTTTTTTTTTTAAATAGCTTTGCAGCACTTAGGGATTGCTGATACCAATATCCTACTATACACCTCTGCCACGTCCCTCCCCCTTCACTAAGGCAACCTTTCATTAATTTAGAAAGTAGGAGCTCATTAAGCAATTCTGCCTCAAAGTTTCTGTAGCTGAAAAGCCAGCAAATTTCCCCAGGTTCCCAAAACCTTTCTCAAAACAAGCCGAGTTACTCTACGTTCCTCTTTATACAAATAAGGTTAGCTACCCTTTTGCCATTCACAATTCAACATTCACACTAAATTAATTTTTCCAAAAGTAATTCAAATAAAAGCTTTGCTGCCGCTACCCTTTTCAGAGCTACAAGATTGAATAAGGCATCTGAATAAAATTGTGTATTACAGCCTTCTTTAATATTTAAGCATGACATTCATTGATTTGTTTCTTGTTTTCTGCAAACCTTGACAACATGATAAAATAAATCATAAGAAGAAAATATAGTGGTAACATCTTTTATGGACTTCACATAGTCATCAATCTCAAGCTGTGAGTGAATTATCAGTGCAGCAAAAAGATCTATGTTTTAAGAGCTCCAACAGCATACTAGCTAGAGGTTTTTCACAAGCAAACTCAAGGCGAGTGACTGATAAGCATCATTATTGTTTTCTGAGAGTCTAGTTTATAGTGTGTTGTGGAGGTGTTGGCATATATGTTTCAGAAGGAAAGGTTTGATCAATTCTAAGTAGACATCTACTAACATATAAAAAATATAACAAGGGTTCCTGCTGAGCAGTATTAAAGTACCTATTGCACCATGTCAGCATGACAGGCCCCATGTTGTGTTTTTGATTATATTTAATATAGAATTAACCTTTCTTAATGTAACATATTGTGCGTGCAACACGAGGTAAAAAAAATATTTATTTTGACCAAAACAAATATCATCCTTATTTAGGTTTTAAGAAATACTTCTTTATTTTCAATTTATAAAACTTCCCATCATAAAATCATCAGAGCCCCAAACTGACAGGAAGGAATCAAAGCTTTTTTTTTCCCCCCTTGTAGCTTGTGAGCCATAGAGAGGAGATACCATTCGGGGCATCGGGAGCAGCCTCGGACAACAACAGCGGGGTGTTGAAGGGGGAAAGGGTGTGGGCAACACCTCTTTACAAACCCATAATTTGGCAAAGTGCAGGATATTGCTGTCGGCCACGGTAGAATCACGCCAAGCCCCTCGCCGTCGAGCGGTGCCGGCAGCTCTGGAGGTCAGTGCGGCGATGGGGAGGCGCGTACCCGGAAAGTGGGATCCTTCTGTGCACGAAATAATGGGACTGAGGGGACGGTCTGGAATAATCAGGGGATGTGAGGAGAAATGGGGAAATAGAGAATTAATTCAATGGGATAAGGCGGCTCGCTTGCAGGAGCTGACACTGCTGCATAATGAGGTTATGTAAAGGTATCATCGTTTTGCTGTGAAAAATGCCACTCCTGAAAGTAACTCTTTCAACAGACTTACAAATGTTTTATATCTGGTAAATGGGCTAATGAAAGCTTTAGGTTTAGAAAGCAGTAGCCTAGGGATTGTAAGAGTAAATATTAAGATGTTTTCTGACAAGCTGAATATATGTGGTTTCCCACAAAATCCCACAGTGCTTTGCACTCCATAAATATCACTCCTCTTCCCTCACAACTTTTACTATATGAAATATGATGCCGAGGTCCACTAAAACATAGCTGCACTTTCACTGGGCTCGAATCTCCGACGTACATTTATTTACATAGGTTGAACACTATTCATCACCCTCGTAATTAATGCAGTCAGTCGTGAGGGTGTGAAGTATTTCCTTTGCCATCCCACGGTGAAGCAGGACACTGTACTTTTCGCAGAAACCACCTCTGCAATCTCTCCACTTCAATAAATAAATTAAATAATAATAATAATAAAATCTTTTAGGGTCCTTTGTACTTTGGTGTTGATCAGAGATACCCAAATTCATGGGGTCAAATCTTCAGACAAATTGACAGGGCCATATAAGAGATCATTGGTGACTGATGGCCTGATGGATTTGGTCAAGCAGGGGTGCTCTGAATTTATATTCCAGGGTGAAACCGCTGTCACTTTAGGGCTCAGCCCTGCAGGGTCTAACTGGGCAATGCTATGGACTGGAAGAGGAGACACGTTGACTTTCTCCATGCAATTAAAGGCTGGGGAAGAATGGTTAAAAATGTATCACATCGGTTTTCCTCTTTTATTAAAGAAGCTGCTTAAAAGTGAAGCTTGAAGCAGCGCTTCGGCTGGGTCTCCTAAGGTTATCAGAGCTGGGCCTCTTCAGTAGCAAAATTCAGAATCTCAAATGACGTCCAAGCTCTGAGAAATGCTTAACTTGGTAAGTGGGGAGATTTTCTTGTAAATTCAATTTTTCTTGTAATTCAATACTGCACCAGAGGTCTCACTTGATGGAAAAGAGGCTCTGTGCTCCTGGAGTGTTTTACAAATATGTAAATATTATACCTAAGCTACCCTTGTTAATTAAATATGGCACTTTACACAAGCATATTGTTTCCACTCGCAGTGTTCTGGCTTAAATCCATCATCAGCGTTCTGTCTTTTTAAATTCTTTGCTGGCTTAATTAGCTAGATTATTCGACCTCACTTCCTGTCCCAAACTTCCATGCGGTGCTGGTGACCTGTCTCTGTGGCTCCTGCATTTTGTCCACTCGTAGCCACAGCGGCATCACAGAGGAGCAGTAAGGAGATGATGCCAATCGCTGGGTTACCGCACTTTACGGAACATGTAGTAACACGTATGTTTGCCTGTGTTTTACACATGTTTTTCAAAGCAATTTTGTACCATCTGTGTTTTCCTCAACTGTCTGTATTCCATAATGAAGGTAATTTGTAGAGTTAAACCTGAAATACTCTGTTCCTGGCTGTCATCACATCTACTTTAGATGCAGGAACTAATGACCTTACGGAAGCGAACAAGATTTTGAAACCACCAGACTAAGCAAAAGCAACATAAGAAATTAATAGTGGTTAAATCCAAAGATGTTTAACCAAAAGAGGCCCCGGACAGTTCAGAAGGTCTGCTAAATTTTAGACTCAAAATTCTTAACTTCCAGATATTCGGAGGTTAAATTACAATGGGTCAACCATCTCAGTCTGGGTCTAACAGCACCACAGACAAGAGAACCTGGCTCTGTTCAAGTGGGGTCCTACTGTTAATGAAGATAAAGTAGGGACAAGGTGGGAAGGGAGCGAGCTGCAGTTTAATATATTTATCCTATGAATATTTCTATAAAATCTGTTCAAGTTTTTTTAGTAAAACAGAGTATTGAATAGAAATGGAATATTTATTTTCAAGACCGGCTTTTAGCCACCAAGATTCTATTAAAATTATACCGGAGAAAAAAATTAAAGATATGTATCTTGCTAATAAAAATGCACCTTTGTGATAGATGTTGTGGAAGCAGAACCTCTTGTAAATTAGGTCACCTCCACAGTAAACCATCTTCTGAACTCCTTTGTGAGAATTATGTAGGAAACAGGTTTTCTTTGCAAATCTTAATATAAAACTCAGGAAAAGAGGAAGTATTCTGCCTTATTCACATTCATAAAAAAAAATAAATCATAATGTAGCATCAATATTCACTTAATAAAGAGACCATTTACACTGCTGCTCTACTGTTCTTTTGTTTGCCAGGGTTGATTTTTTCTTTTTTTTTAAATCATATGGAAGAGTCGGTGCAGCAACATCTGTGACTTGTCAGTCATTTAATTAACCAAAGAAAAGCCAGCTATTCATTTTATTTCTGTATATGTTAATGCTAAAAACTAATAGAAAACAGCTAGTAAATTGTCCTCTGCATATATTGGACACAGCAACAATTACTCTGGCAGAGAAGATATAATAAAAGAGGAAATTTTAATAGTATTCTTATTCTATTTATTCTCAGGGGCTTCTGTTTCAAGGTACTGTAGAAATTAACAATTATTTCTTTTCATTGTTTTTGATGATCCTTTTCTATTACGGCCCTATCCAACTTAAAATAAAATATAATTTGAACTTTCGTTTTTGTATTAAATTCTACAGCACCTTGAGATTTGCTCGCTGGTTGGTTACAGGGAGGTCCTGAGAAGGCTCAGGAAAATAAGCAGAAGTCGTTTCTTTCCTCCATTCAGACAGCTGGTTAAGGGATGTCAGTTATTAGGACAATCAAGATAACTCGGCTTAAACCGAGAACTTTCACATAATAAAATAATTTGCTTTTCCAGCATTCATTTTATTGACAAATACGCCTTTCCAAGATTTTCTGAATGTCTGTCATATGATATGTCTAAATACTTGCTATTGCTCTGCCATATAAAGCAATTAACTGACTTTATACAGCAAATTGTCAAAGGATTTCCCCAGAAAGCTTGGGGAAATCTAACATACGGAACTATTCTCCAATTTATTGACATGCTACGATGGTGAAAAAAGTAGGACATCAATAAACAGCTTTAGCTGGAAAACTGGAATCTGATTATAAGTATTGGGAGCTGGAGACCAGAGCCTCAATTAAAATACAGGGCATAGCTTTATTTTAAAATAGATAGGTGCTATATTTTAATGGGGAAAACGTGAGGCTTGGTAAAGTGTAGGCAGCCAGCAAGGGGGAGTTTGACGTCCAAAGTTTCCCACGGGTTTATTTGAACGGAATCCAGGTTCAGCTCCTCATTCCTGACCATTCCTCTGGCTCTGGGAAGCTCCAACGCTGCGCAGGGAAAGTATTTTTAGGTTTTTGTGTAGGTAGTGATCTCGACTCTCTTTAAAGGGCATGAAAGAGAGAGTGATGGTGTGAGAGGAAAGCTGGAGCTCAGGTCGAACAGCTCAAGACTGACCCTGGATGGACTCCCAACCCATAAGGAAAGTCCTTCTACTTCCTGCAGAGTCCAAATTCCCTAAAAAGAGCAGGTTTTGAAATTCTGGTCTGAAAAAAGCAATCAAAGTGTAACCATCTGGGCTTTGCACAGTAGACATTGGTCAGGATTAACATAACCTGCATAAGAAAATAGATTAAATAGTTCAGAAAGTTGTAGATCACTCGAAGGAATCTACAGAAGTAGCCTGAGATCCCCATAATACACAAACAGAGAAAACATCACAGTGTCATAGAGTCATAGAATCACAGCAGGGTAGGTGTTGGAAGAGTCCTCTGGAGATCAGCTGCTGTAACCCCCCTGCTCCATCCAGCAGGGTCACCCAGAGCAGGAGGGCAGGGTCCCAGTGGCCAGGCAGGTTGGGAATCTCTCCAGAGGAGAATCCACAACCTCTCTGGGCAGCCTGGCACAGGCTCCCACACCCTCACACCAAAGAACTTTCTCCTTCTGTTCAGCTGGAACCTCCTGGTTTCCAGACAGTGCCTGTTGCCCCTTGTCCTGTCCCTGGCACCAGTAACAAGAGTCTGTCCCCATCCTCTCACACCCCTAAAGGGCCCTTTAGCTCTTGCTCAGCATTGCTCAGCTCCCCTCTCAGGCTGCTCTTCTCCAGCTGCACAGCCCCAGGGCTCTCAGCCTTTCCCCAGCACAGAGATGCTTCAGTTTCCTCAGCATCTTCACAGCCTCTGCTGGAATTTCTCCAGTAGTTCCCCGTCTCTCTTGAACTGGGGAGCCCAGAACTTAATACTCCAGAGGTGGCCTCACTGGGGCAGAGTAGAGGGGGAGCAGAAGCTCCCTCGACCTGCTGGCCACACTCTTCCTCATGCACCCCAGGAGAACATTGACCTTCTTGTCCATGAGGGCCCATTGCTGTCTCTTGCTTAACAAACACCGAAATGATCTGCAGATCTTCCTTTGCGAGAATATCTGGTTGGGAAAAAGCATTTGTACGTGTCAGCAGCCAGGTGCCACCTTCAATGTATTGTTAATATTCTGGTTATCATGCAAGAAGTCATTGATGAACAAGTTTAAGCAGTGTGCAAACAACGTTACCTGCTGAGAAGTGTTAAGGTACCCATCATACCATGTCAACTTGACAGGCCTCATGTTGTGTTTCTGATTATATTTAGTCATGTAAAATTAACTTTTCCTAATGTAACGTGTTGCGGTACGCGACGTGGACAAAGCGACATTTAGGGAGGCGAAAACCTATTTTGTATTCAGCTTTACTAATGAGAATCACAATATGAGCAGAATCCCCGACTCGTTTAACGTGTTTCCGGAGTGACAGGGCTGGAGCTCCTCGAGCCGTGCCGTAGGTGATAAAGCAGGAGGGTTTTCTTGATCTTCCTGTCGTCCAGCAGTGCCGGCAGCGGGCTCCGTGCAGCTCCTGCCCGTCCACAGCGAGAGTAAAGCTGCCTCTGACTTGCTTGATGCTTTGCTCACTTCCGTGGGGGTTTTTTTAGAGCTATGAGGAGCATTTTGTTGGGAATTATAAAGGCTGTTATCTCTGTGTGGTTTATTTTATTATATTAAGCAAATATATCACCTCA